>JBBPPG010000074.1:0-56330 GCA_038091855.1 Leccinellum luteum | reverse complement strand
TACAAAAGGCAGGAGCATGCGTCATGACCCATGTCAAATTCACCCAAATTCACCCGGCTAAAATGTTCGATCCCAAGATTACAGTGGATCAGCGCTAATTAACCCGGGTTGGTTGATTAGCTAATGCTAATCAACCCTCCCAAATCCCCGGAACACTACAAGCATTACTCGGTCCATTACTCGGTCCATTTGTTTGCCTGTAAACTCAGGTAAACAAAAGCCTGAGCTAACGTTATTACTATTGCGTGGCGTCCTCGTGAACCCTGTTCGCTGTTCCGAGAAACGGCGAAGCGGTCAGTGTAGTCGCAACAGCTAGTAAGTATGGACGAACAGCTCTGCAGAACTGGCGTAGGCGACGTCAAGGAGTCGGTGCTTGTCATTCCTTCTCCTGCGACACAGCGACGCCAATTGCAACCAGGATCTGGGAAGAGATGGATGCGTTTCGCTATAAGCTTGTTCTTCGTCGTGTTCTTGTTCCTCTGGGCCAAACACCGTTCCTCGTGTGTAACGCACGTTCAAGATAGCGAATATGGTGCTCTCATGACCGAGTACATGAAGCATGGCAATAGAAGACCCGATGGTCCTTTGAGGGGTAGCAAAGCAGAAGAACTGTTCTTGTGAGTGCTCAGCTCGTGCTTTGCTGTCGATGGAGAGTCAAGGATATTTGAAAGAACCATTCCAAACGAACAGAGTGCCATTGCCGCCTCTCGTCAGTACGCATCGAAGCCTCACTTGGCCGGGACTTCCGAAGACCTGCAAACTGCAAAAGACTTTTTCGCACACTTGCAACAGGAGCTAGGCATCAGCCATATCTGCGAGGCTCCGATCTATCCTGCTGGTTCGGACGAAGCTCGAGCGGCTACCCTAAACATCTCTACATACGAGCGGCCTACGGCTTGGATCAATACCTACTACCCTATCCTAAATTTTCCGCTGAACCACAGCCTGGAGATTATTGGAGATGACGGGAACCCTGTTTGGACCGCCGAACTGGAGGAGGTCTCCGACGGCACGGACGCAGATGCTACTGAGTACGCAACGGCAGTTCCCGCTTGGCATGGAATCAGCCCCGGCGGCGAAGCTCAAGGAAAGCTCATACATGTGCATTACGGACGGAAGCAAGATTACGATGCTCTTGTCGAGGCTGGTTTGTAACTTCCTTTCCTCAGTTGTAAAGTTGCCTCATTAGCTGGTTGTAGGGACGGACTTTAAGGGGAAAATCGTACTTGCTCGCTATGGCGGCAATTTCCGTGGACTGAAGGTGTGTTAAACCGCATTTGACGATTCTCGTGGTTTGATGGAAAGCGTTTCAGGTCAAGAGAGCTCAGGAGCTTGGCGCCGCTGCCGTTTTGGTATATACAGACCTGCGGGATGATGGTACTGTTACGGTCGAGAATGGATACCTGCCGTGAGTTATTAATCAGTGTAGCAGCGCGTCAAATCCTCAAAATTTCTTAAGCTATCCTCATGGACCTGCCCGTAACCCGACCTCTGTGCAAAGGGGTTCGGTCCAGTTTTTGTCGCTTTATCCAGGAGATCCTTCTACTCCAGGTTATCCTGCGTATGAGAATAGCACACGAGTTGATGGAGGCAGCAAGCCAACGATCCCTAGTTTACCCATCTCATGGCTGAATGCCAAAATCTTACTAGACCAAATCGCGGATGGCAAGGAAGGTCCTACCGTAAGGCTGGTCAATAATGGTACGAATCCTGCGATAAGCAAGGGGTCGATCTGACAATGCTATTGATTAGTCGAGGAGAAGGTCACGCCTATCTGGAACACCTTTGGTGTGATACCTGGCTACATAAAGGAAGAAGTTGTTGTGCTCGGGAATCACCGTGATGGTATGTGCTCCACTCTTGGATGTAACACGCATTAATGGGCATATCCAGCTTGGGTATGACATCTTTGCATGGCTAGAGGGATATTAACCACGATACCTTTCAGGTTTTGGGGGCTTCTGATCCCTCGTCAGGCACTGTGGCAGTTCATGAGGCCATTCGTGGCTTTGGTACGCTGTTGCGAAATGGCTGGAAACCCTTGCGCACAATTCTAATCGCAAGCTGGGATGGAGAAGAGGTAAGAATAATCATGTTGTACCCCCGTACATCTAACTATGTCCCAAGTACGGATTGGTAGGCAGTACAGAATGGGGTGAGGACTTTACGGACTGGATAAGAGAGCATGTCGTTGCGTACATCAACCTCGGTATGTTGGCGTATGACAATGACGGGGTGACTTGAATCTTACTTTGCTGTTCAGATACGGCTACATCAGGATCTCACCTGAGGGCATCTGCATCGCCACTTCTCGCTCATTTGATACGTGACGCTGCTGAGCAAATCCCTCACCCAACTTCTGAAGGACGTTCTCTTTGGGATGCACGCACGGACAATGGTGAACTCTTCGGGAATAATCTTGATGCTGAGGTGGCTGCTATGCACAAACACGCGGTGTCCGATAGCGACATCATTGATGTAAGACCCCTGGGATCTGGTAGTGATTACACGGTCTTTTTGCAGTATATCGGGGTGAGGAATTTTGAGGTATCTGTGGAGTTTGGTCTAATAGCTATCCAGGTGGCTAGTTCTCAAGTGGACTTCTCCTCGTCTCTGCATGATCCTGTGTACCATTACCATTCGATATTCGATTCGCAACATTGGCAAGAGGTATACGGTGATCCCGGCTTCTTTCGACATGTTTGTTTCCGAATCAGCGATAAACTCTGCAGACGTTGATCATCTTCCCAGGTTGCCATTGCCAAACAAATAGGCCTTCAAACCCTCCGCCTTTCAGGTGACATTGTTTTACCATTCAATACAACCCACTATTCGTTCCAGCTACAATCGTACCTTGAAAAGTACGTATGTTCACATTTCCTTGGGACGACATTGCCAATCACTCTGCCTGCAGAGTAGAACATCTTAGCACCACTTCATCTATTGAGGTCGACTTTACTTCTTTGCGCCAGTCAATTCAGTCACTTCAAGCTGCCAGCGTGCAACTGGATATTGAAAAAGCCGAAGCCGAAACTAAGCTGAGGCAAATTCTCGGAAAACTGAAGAAGAGACAAGCATTCTTACGCAAGTTGTGCCACAAGTTCAGAGAAATTGTCTGCAAGCTCGCCAAGTATATCAGCAAAGAATGCAAAGTACCTGAAAACTGGGGGTTCACAGACTTCATGTCCGTCTCCACAACTCGACCTCATAACTACCCGTGTTGATAAATTTCCAGGCTTTCGAGGAGGCAACTACTAAAGGCTATCACACGCGTGCAGGCCGCCAATCATAAGCTTGTCGCATTCGAGCGAGGTTTCATCTCCGAGGAAGGTATCAAAGATCGTGAATGGTACAAGCATCTTGGGGTAGCCCCAGGGAAGTGGTTGGGTAAGTTCCACAGACTGGACGTTGCAGTGCCAAGCATATTGATGAATTATGTTGTTAGGCTACGGCGCGACAACATTCCCTGGAATCACTGAGGCGATAACCATGGACAGAGATGCAGTTGCAGCCAATCATGAAGTTGAAAGGCTGAAGACTCTTATCGATGGTCTGACTGAGCGAATCTCACTTTGAATGATGTTTGTCGAATCTCGCATCCTTGGTCAAGGATTTTTCGTGGTGAACTCGATATCTCTATTTAACTAGTCCTAGTCTTCATGTCAAACAGTTATTTTGAATACATTCAAGTTAAGACCTATATCCTGCAAATTTCTCGATGTGTCTGGAAATGTAGTGCGCACACCTTTGCGCTTACTATCACGAGGGGGTATATGCGTTATGAGAGAGGTTTAGCTAGGCGATCGAATGTAAATAGGTGACAAATTCGAATGTCTGAGAGCGCTGCCACAACCAAAGCTGCAACATGGAAGAGTGCGAAGGCATCCCTCTCGATATTCGTCATTAGTATTGGCATTTCGCTCTTCACCGCAGCATACGAAAGGGCCGTCAATCCTCTTTTCGGTGGCGTTGCGACAGCCAAGTACATCAACTACGTGGTATACGGTAGTTCAGCATTAGGGTTCATCCTCCCGAAGCCTCCACGTTCTTTACTTCTGTTATCCCTGGCCATACTTGTCCAGGTTGCTCCACACACCTCTTACTGGATCAGCGTCTTGGCTGCAAAGAATGGAGATCCAGTGCTTGGGCCACTTGTGACCCATGCGACGGTCCTCGCGCCAGTAATTTATCTTGCAGTATCGCTGGCGATGAGCATTGATGTGAGTTCTTGGTTGTGTCTTGAATGGTTTAAATTGATTCTTCCCCACCACTGTGAATCCAGTCTATGCTCGCTACTATGGCTTTGGCAGCGAACGCTCTGCAGTTACGTCCGCTCATTCTACTTGTCGCCCGTTACCTGTCCTTGGACGTTCGGAAGGATGTTGTGGTGGGTGCCCTCATCTACCTATCCTCACGGGACTGAGAGGCGGACTGCCACCTCGACAGTTCCGTGTCCTGGGAGGTTTAGCTTCCCTTGTCTGGGTAGCGGAAAAACTCGGCAATTCTTCTTTATCTAGCAGGACACTCGCATCAAATATACCGAGGAAATTCTGGGCTATACCGATCATTGCCATCTTCGTTTTCCTTCCGGCCCTCTACTCCCCAACGCTTGCAGACTCGGGCATATTTCCTTACCAAAGCAAAAATTATCCGCTCCGTATACTCTCTTCAACAAACTCCGTAACTGGAGTTATTGTGGTCGGAGAGTTGTTGCCTCCAAAGGCAGAGGGAGCGGATTCGACCACCTTACATTCTATTCGCTACCTTCGCGCATCACACTCGCTCTTGGGTGGCGTTTGGACTGGTTCGAGTGTTGTTTCCCTCAATAACGCTCCATCACGGACGGACCTGGCCGGAACACCACTCGGCGATTCCGTCTATAGCACATTTATTCTGCAGGAAGCGGTGCGACTGGCGAGTGGTACTCTGCGATCCGATGGTAAACGGGAAAATGCTCTTGTTATGTGAGTCATTGTATCCTTCGCCTTCCTTGTGCGTTTAACCGTTGCTGCAATTTCCAGAGGACTCGGTGCTGGCATCTTAGCCGATGCGTTCATCCGACATGGAATCTCTACTACGATTGTAGAAATTGATCCTGCAGTATACGACGCAGCAAGGACATACTTCGGTCTTGAATATCCCGGAGATGACCATGTCTTCTTGGAGGACGCTCGTAACTGGGTATACAAGAAACGGATTGCTATGCAAACTAACGATGGAAAGAGCCTTGCAAAATTCGATATTGTTGCCCATGATTGCTTCTCTGGAGGGGGGGTGCCGGAACATCTGTATTCCGTTGAGTTTTGGAATGATTTGAAGTCGATCATGAAGCCAGAAGGTGTAGTTGCGGTGGTGAGCCAAAACCTTCGGCAATCGCATCGCCCGCCAAAGCTCATCTGCTTGATAGAACTTCGCAGGCAGGTTCGGCTCACAGGCGACTCGAGCTGTCACCACTACATTGCTGAGGGTATTCGGGCAATGTCGGGTCTTCCATGATTTATTGGTTCAGATACCTGAGGATCAGTTACACGCTGATTTTCTCAACATGGTAACCTGATCTTGATTCCAACCTTTGAACGAGTGCTTACGGATGCAATAGGTCTTCTTTTGTTCTCCATCCTCATATGCGCTTGCGTTCCGTCCAGCCGTCTATGCAGACTATCTACACTCTCCCCTTCGTCGCCATGTGTTGTCCAGCTTTGATAAGAGTGAAGTTCCGATAAGCCAACTCAAGGGGGGTGATGTATGGTCGAAAGATACCGAGGAAAATTTTGTGTTGACAGACGCGAACAACACGTTGAATGCGTGGCAAAGTGAAGAAGCACTAGAGCACTGGAAGCGTGAGTCTCTTCACGTTGCGTGTTAACAAGGAGCTCACACATTCAAATAGTCATGAGGAAGATGTTGCCAGACATCCTTTGGGAGACATATTGATCCCTACGGTACCACCAAGTACATGTCTGTATTACATTTTCTGAGGGTCCTATGATTCTGGAAAGTACTTTTTTATTTATCCAACATAATGCTGCTTGGTTCAGGTCAGCGAGTTGGTGTGATTTCATGCGATCGCGAGAAAAGAAAATGCATTCCAATCGAAATACGGCGCCCGGACAGGGCTACTCGATCGACGGGCCGCCTCGCAGCTTTCCCCGGCCCGATTTACAGATTATAGGTGAGGTTGTCCGACGTCAGCGGTCACGGTGTCAACCGGCGTAGGTGTGCCGTACGTACACACACGTAGCAGGGACATTAAGTTGCTGGACATTCGCTTAGTTGTTTTGTTTTGTTCTGACATTCTGGTTACTCCGCCGATTCTTACTAGCAAGCTTCTGCCAGATAAACTCAGCTTGTCTGTGCTGAGACTTTCCTTATAATCACAACCTTTGACATGACTAGCTTGCGTCGTTCACTCGCTCTCTTCAGAGATTTGCCATTGCGGTCTCAAATATTCAAGCCAATGCAAACATACAGTACCCTCGCGGAGGTCTGCGCATTACATTTCCTATTATCTCGGTTCCAAGTACAATCTCACGCCTACACTCAGGATGTACGTTCCGACTCGACGTTTCGCATACCAATCATCGACTTCTCTGCGTTTCGTGTCGCTACCGCTCAGTCAGAGAAACGCCGCGTTTCGGACGAGATTGTGAACGCCTTCAAAGAGGTTGGCTTCGTGTACTTGACTAATCATGGTATCCCTGCGGACACGATCGACAACGTGTATAAAAAGGTAAGACACCGAGGATGAAGTTTACCTGTCAGCGTGCGCTCAACCATACGTTCCGCAGAGCGCGGCGTTCTTCAACTTACCTCAGGAAGTCAAGGTGGGAGGGGGGGCCTTTAAGCATCGTATTCGAATGCTGTCGCTGAGTGGCGTATGCAGGATCAAGTCGCCTGGGACGACCCTCGTGCCAACCGGGGTTATGTCAAAATAGGCCGGGAACGTGTCACACAGTCTTCCGATGCAGCAGAGATAGCAGCTTTGCGCGCCAAGGCTCCAGACACGAAAGAAACGATGGAAATCGGTCGCGACTGGGATCCCTTGTGGAGGAACAAATGGCCAAAGGAGGTCGATTCTCCTGCGTTCAAGCAAACCATGCTCCAGTTCTTCCAGGCAAGTCATCACTCGTTTCTTGGACAAAGGATTGTGTTTCAACTCTGTCGTTAGACATGCCACGAGTTACACGTGGCCGTGATGCGCTCCATTGCGTTGGGGCTGGACCTTGACGAGTCCTTTTTTGACAGAAAGATCGACCAGCAGTGCCATAACTTGAGGCTCCTCTCGTACCCCTCCATCCGCACCAAACTACTCTCTGAAGAAGGGCAAGCACGAGCAGGCGCGCATTCAGGTATGTTCACGACTAGAAGTTCTCTGTTTGGTCCGACGTTGACGTCGTATCTGTAGATTACGGGTCCATAACCCTATTATTCCAAGATTCTGTATGTAGACGTGGATTGCTTCGTGCTCGTCAATCTTGACGCGTTCGGATCACAGGTCGGAGGATTGGAAGTTCAGAACCCACATACCCAACGGTTCCAGCCTGCGCACCCGGTTGTACGTCAAGGTTTCATACCCGAGATTGAGCGGAGCGCTGATGTCAATCCGTTTAGCCGGGAACTATCGTGGTGAATGCTGGAGATCTATTAGCACGTTGGAGCAATGACGTGCTCCGCTCCACACTTCATCGTGTCGTGGCTCCACCGGCACAAAAGATCAGCGACACGGAAGGCATGACGCCTGCGCGTCAGTCGATCGCCTTCTTTTGCAATCCCAACTTCGACGCGGAGATTGCTTCCCTACCGACCTGTGTCAGCGCATCGCATCGCAGCAAATACAAGCCTGTGACAACGGAAGAATATATCGTCGGGCGTTTGGCAGCTACATACGACTGATCGCCGTGTGACATCATGTTGTAATAGAGAATGAATACGTATATAAATCTTGAGGTGGATGCATCATGCGACAATTCAATAAGTAACAGGACTCGTGATGCGCGTACCGTAGCAGGGCGTAACAATATGCGTGGAAGCAGTCCTAACGTATATGTAATGCAGTCTATGGATGGAATTGGCCAATCATCATTCCTTACTTCTGAACAAGCCCAGTGAATGTTGGCCACCACACGAAACTGCGGAAGCCAAGAACTTGCCCTCTCTACGCACGACCGGGGTGGGAGTCTTGGCCTCCTTCCCTTTGACGCCCAGCTCCCCCTGGGCCTCTGCACCCCATGCATAAAGGACACCATCTCGCGAGATCGCCATGTTGTTGTGCGTTCCCGCGGCAATGCACACTATTGGATCTTCGGATCCATCAAAGGAGACCTGCAGAGGCTCGACGACGAAATCTGTATTGGATCGTGCCTGGTATTTTTCATCATCCTCGCTTATACCAAGCTGACCGTCGTCGCATCGGCCACAAGCGTATACCTTTCCAGCAGCTGTCAAGAAGAGAGAATGGTGATCTCCACCGACGATCTGGACGACGACATCTCCCATGAGGGCATCTTTGCAGAGTGATGGAATTCTCTTTGGCGATTGGATTTCGTCCGAGATGTCGAGACCAGTTTGGCGCATTTTGTTGAGACCCCAAGCCCACAAGTCTCCCGATTCGTCAACGGCAAACGAACAATAGTTTCCGGCACCGATGTTGACTGCTCGATTGGATCGAGTACCAAGTGAGATTTTTTCGGGAACGGTGCCGTGAATTTTACGACGATCGATAATTTTGCGACCAAGTTGGCCTTGTTCACCGGCGCCCCAAGCGTAGACGTTACCGTGCGTGGTCAGCACGAGCAGATGGTTATTCCCAGCCGCGACGGAGACCGCCTTCTCGAAATCGCCAGGCTTGTGGGGCAAGTGGAGGATTGATACGGGCAGGAATTCACATTTAGCGTCGCTAGAAAAGCCGAGGGATCCCTCATTGGCCTGTTGTTTTATGGAAATTGTTGCAGTCGGTCATTGAGAGGAAGAATAGATGGCACTTACTCGGAAAGACCCCCAGACACGCAGTTCGCCGTCCGTACTGATGGCGGCGGATATACTGTCGCCCGCGGCGATGCGTACAGCACGGAATTTCTCGTCCACTAAGGACTGCAATGGGTAAGGGAAGGAGGTGATGGTGTCGACATCGATAAAGGAACCCGGGTTGTCGGGATCAGGGACGTCTTTCGTTACACGTCCCAACGCGGCATCGTCATTCACACCACACGACCATACCTAGGGGGGATAAGAGATCAGGGAAATAAATGACGACTTGAGAATGACATACAGTGCCCTTTTCGTCTATGAAAAGGGTGTGCAAACCACCGGCTGCGACTGCCTCGAGGCCAGAACCTTCGGATCCAAACACGCCTTCCCTCATTTTTTCATCGACCCATGTATTCCGCTTGGGAAAGGAGAACTCGCCGAGAGAGTCCGGGCCCAATCCAAACTGACCAAAGTTACCTGCACCCCAGACGAAGAGTTGGTTAGCGGGCCGTGGGTGGGTAGGAGGTGTTGGGAGGGGGTTGAAATAGGGTTTGAGCTGCTGTGGCTCCTCGGGCACGGCGGGTAGGCCATTGAGGGTCGGTTTTCTGCCGAGTTTTCTGCTAGACGTGTTTCTTTTGAGGGTGGCAGCTTTGGCATCCTCGTTATCGGATTGCGCGCCTCTAGAGCGTGCGCGCTTACGTGGAGGGGAATCGCGCACGGGGGAGGATGCGCGCTTGGAGGATCGGGTGGTGGTCTTTAGTGGTGGTTTTGTTGGTTTGGTCGCTGGTGGTGGTTTTGCGGTACCGTTGGTGGTCTGTAGAGGAGCAGCTCTAGCGAGAATGCTAGTAGTAGGACCAAGAGAGGCAGCTCTGGCTGAACGTCTTGGAGGTGGTTGAGTGGACATGATGACGGTCACTTTTCACAAAACAAAACAAAACGAATTGAAGGAACTTGGCACACACACGGGTCTTCCGAGTCACGTGATTATATCGCGTTTGTGGCGCGGTCAATGAGCACAGCCATCCACAATCAATGTCTCGCCGTCTTCTTCATCATCAGTGCGTCTTTGTTTCTCTTTACCAGTGCTCATAACATCCCTTGCAGATTCACCGTGTACAACCCTGCTACAGGCAAAGCTATCCGCGCGTTCGTCCATCTATCTAATACTCTTCTTCTCTTCTCACGTGCAAACAGCGTGAATGCTTCGACCGCTGAAGATGTGGAGGCTTCTGTGGCTCGGGCACATGCCGCATACAAATCAGGGATATGGTCCAGAGTACCTCTTCTCACCCGCTCTACCGTTCTCGCGCGCCTCGCTCAGCTCCTCGAGGAGCACACCCCAGCCATGGCAAACATGGAGACCCTGCAGACTGGAAGGGCTATCCGAGAAATGACTGCCCAGATTGGTCGTTTGCCAGAATGGCTGTGTGTCAGTTCATTTGCGAATACATGGCCACGACTCAACCAAGCGATGCAGCCGCTATTACTCCGCTCTCCTGAGGACACACCAAGGTTTTGTGGCACCAACGCATGGCAACTTGATCAACTTTGTACATCGCGTTCCGCTCGGCGTAGTCGTGCAAATCACTGTGAGCCTTCAAACGACCACTGCATTCTGACCTCTCAAAACGAAACGAAACTAGCCTTTCAATCATCCCCTGCTCATCGCTGTGAAAAAGATCGCACCTGCGTTGGCTGCCGGTAATAGCGTCATCATCAAACCGTCCGAGGTAACTTTCCTACTCTTTCTGGGTCGTTTGATATTGGTCCACATAAAAATAGCTCGCCCCGCTTTCGTTGCTCGAATTCTCCAAACTAGCACAAGAAGCAGGAGGTCGGTGGTCATCAGTCTTTGGATGACATGTCAGCCAACCAGGACCTAGTGCCCGATGACGTGTTCACTGTATTACCCGGATACGGGCACACCACCGGGAAACAACTCGCCTCTCATCCACTCGTCCGAAAAGTTGATATAACGGTAAGCAGCCACGCGTAACCTGGGCATTTCGGATCAGCAACTCCCGTACAAAGGCTGGAACACAAACCGGGCGCGCAGTGGGTGCTGTCGTTGGTGCCAACTTGGCTGCTTTTACTGCCGAGCTCGGCGGCAAAGTGAGTCTTTGCACAGCCCCTTGGACCCCTAGTTGATCCTGCGACCAGGCTCCAGTTGTCGTGTTTGATGATGCAGACCTTGTGGCGGCAGTGAATGGCGTCGCTTTTGCATCGTTCATTGCCTCCGGCCAGACATGCGTTTCGGGTGCTCGGATAATTATTCAGGACAAGATATATGACAAGTTCATGCAGGCATTTCTTGACAAGATCGAAGGGATACAATCGCGCATGGGAGATCGTAAGTTTCATATCGTGCCTTTCCGTTGGGCGGGTCTCGATCGTTTGCAGCTTCAAATCCACAATCCTCGATGGGATCCGTCATCTCTAGTGAACATCTCGAGCGGATCGAGAGCATGATTCAGAGCCGCAAAAGCGGGAGGATCGTTGCTGGCGGAAAACGAATGACCGGGGAATCCGCACTGGACGGTTTCGATTTCTCCAAAGGAAGCTTTTATCCCCCAACGGTCATCACGGATGTGGACACCGAGGACGAGATATGGCAAGAAGAAATATTTGGACCCGCGGTAGTAGTCAAGAGATTCCATGTAAGCAGCATTCTGACCGTCCGGGGAGCGACACTAATTTGGCGGCCCGCCGTAGGAAGAAGAGGAAGGTATAGCACTTGCCAACGATTGCAAGTACGGATTAGGCGCAGGAATATGGACCTCTAATCTATCAAGAGCACATCGCGTTGCGGATGCGATTGAAGCAGGTCTTGTGTGGGTGAATACGCACCATCGCAACGATCCCAGCTCTCCTTGGTACGTGCTTATGAAGTAATGTATACATATATACATGGGATGAACCTCACTGGCGACAGGGGCGGCATGAAGGAAAGCGGAATCGGTCGGGAGAATGGAATCGAGGCATTTGAAGCATGTGCGTATGACTATCCGAGAGTAAACACGCCTAACCAGGACCATAGACTCACAGAGCAAATCTGTCATTCTCAATACGGCGACTGCGGAGCAATCCCGTGTCACCGATGACTGGTTCGCAGAACATGATGATGCAAAGAGATATGGTTGACAAACCTTTACTGTGGTGATTATTGTGACAATGTCAAATGCTTCTAGAAATACATCCATCCTCGTATTACAAGATTCAGTAAGATTGAAGTGTGTGATATCTATCCCGTCGTCTTGACAGCCTCCTTGTGACTCGGCTGTTACGAGAAAGGTGAACAGGTTGACATCGGAACGGTGGAGCACATAAGACATACCTCGTCGAGCTCGACTGGTGGTTCGTCCACAAAGTCTGGGACCTTATTAAGGTCAGCAAGATACGAAGTGCCTTCCTCTTCTTCTTCGAATTGCAATGCGTCGAGTTCTGCATCGAGTTTAGGCAATGGGAATACAGCGGGAAGAAGAACTAACCAGCTTCGAGATCCGCTTCGTCAAGTTCGTCAGGCACGGCGTACGATCTCCCTAACGAATCTTGTATTTCGTTGGCCTGTTCCAACAACTCCTCCATGTCATAATGCATGTTCTAATCGTCCGGTGAGGTCACGATCCAGTCGCTCGTCGTCTCGTTCGTTCGCGGCACGCACCTCAATCTTGTCGATATCGATCTTGCCATACTGCTTCCTCATTTCCTTGTTCGCGAGCTTCATCGCGTCCACGGTGGCCATCGTGTTCCTCAAGTTCTCCGTTGCGATCGCGGCGGACTCCATGTTGAACGATTGTTGAGCGAGCTGGGCGAGCTGGCCTTCGTACATCTTCTTCTGTCGAAGGACGCGAAGGGCGCGTGTTTCGATGGCTCTCTGTCAACGGTGACGTTGACGTGTGAGCATGCCAGCCAGTGGAGAAGCTCTTGTGAGACATAATACGATACGTCACCTTGCCAGGACCGTTTCGCAGCTTGCTCATCTGCTCCTTGTATCGCATCAGCTCGCCGTCGAGTTTCTTGATGTTAACCTCTATCGAGGCTATCCGTGCATCTGTCTAATTGGCAGTCGTGAGGGATCAGTGCGGGCCACGGAAGGATCGGACAACGACCCACGGAGTTAATGGCATCTTGGAGGGACGGTTTTGGCTTCTTGGCAGAGGAGGAGCCGAATATTCGATTCATGGCGGAAGATGGTAAGAGGTCTGCGCAATGTACTTGTCGTCAGCCGGATATGTCGTGTCACGCCGGGATCCTTGTAACACGTTTATTGCCTCCGTGAACTACTCTTACAGAGGTCGCAAGGATCTATCAACTGCTGTCTAAACACCAAACGTGCCTCATGACAAGAATCCCTTCACGGCCCCCCCGACATTGAGAACATCGAGCCTGCGAAAGGGATAAAAGTTAGTCGGACATTGCCGCCAAAACGCCAGATCTCCATGTCAACTGTATTGGGGATCAACACGCGGAGGCCCCATTCGAAAAGATGCCATGGATAGGATCAAACAGGGAGGTATAAATGGCACCGTACACATTCTCGGATTGCGGCGATCTTCTCGCCCAACTCCCATGGTAAAGAACAAGACGAGACTCACAAGAAAGTGTCGTGTCCCCATACCCCACCGAGCTCAAAGTAACTGACTTGGGAATTGCCTGACATTCGGAGGGCATCGACGAGTTCGCGTTGCTGTTCGACAGGGAACAAGATATCGCTTTGGACACCCAAAACAAGGATGGGCATGGACACAAGGGGAGTAAGGCCTTTGGCCAGATCTTGCAGGTAAGTAGGTTGATTGACTGGTGGGGGATGCGACTTGGAATGTGAGGAAGTTTGAGACGGGGTGGAGATGGCAGGATGGGATATGGGCGATCTAGGGAGAGGGAGATGCATGTCAAGTTGTTCCAGGGCAGGGAGGGTGAGATCGAACAGATCCATCGCCTTGGAGATGTAGAGGAGTGAGTTGGCGTCATACTTGAGGCAGAATTGCTCTCCCTGACGATAAAGGTGAGTTACTACTTTCACCGAGTAGGAAGAGAAAGTACTTGATGGTCAAGATAGGTTTCAATGAGGAAATCCGGGCATAGTTTCGGAGAGCGAGCAACGTCTGGAGGGGCATCGTCGCGCAACGTGCGACCAAAGCGCAAGTCCCATTCTGGGCCAGAGCGGTAAGTAATGGTGGCGATCTCTAAGGAAGGGTTAGCTTAGGTGACCATACGACGGACAAGATGAACTGACGGCGAGCAAGCTTCATTCCGATATGCGGAGGAAGGCCATCGTAATAAAAGCCGTTGTTCCAATTAGGGTCTGCCATGAGGACTAGGGAGAGGTTAATGGAAGGAGATATGGAGTGGCAAGTACAAACCACTTCTCTGAGCATAGCGCATTGCTATGCTTCCTGGGCTGCTTCTTGCTGTGCCGCTGATGCTGATTATTTTGCGAATACGATCAGGGAACATCCAACCTGCGGCGAGGCTCTGCATTGCACCCATGGAAGAACCGACAGTGGCGTAAAGTCGATCGATGGAGAGAGAATCCAATAGCTTGAACTGGGCCTTGACCATGTCGAAAATGGAAACGATGGGAAAGCGTGTGGCGAAACGTTTACCTGTGGCTGGGTCGATGGAGGAAGGGCCAGTGGAGCCATAACATCCACCTAGGACGTTGGTACAAATGATGAAGAAGCGGTTTGTATCGAGAGGCTTTCCGGGACCGATAAACTTTTCCCACCAACCTGGAGCGGGATTGAGGGGAGTTGAAGCGGCATGTGAGGAAGCGGAGAGGCCGGTGTGGAGGAGAATGACGTTATCTCTGGCAGGAGATAGCGAGCCCCAGGACTCGTAAGCAATGTCAAAGGAAGAAAGTTGATCTGAATACGTCAGAGGGAAGGTATGCGGATGGTGATAGACTGTATATGAGAGAGGACTGGGACGTGCATAAGGCGGTTCTGGGCCAGAGTCCGTTGATGGAGATGCGTGGGAGAAACGAGAGCTGATAAGACGAGACTCTCTCTGGGCATGAGCATCGACGCAGGGAAAGGTTGGATTACGGGTATCAACACAAGAAGAGGAGGTGAAGCGAACCGAGAGAGGACCGAGTCGGGTGAGATGACGGCGCAGCATGAAGGATATCCGTGTGAACACCCCCTTGTGCACGTTGCACTCGCCCGTCTTGTCATGAGCGCGTCGGCGGTGGACACCCCTACTAAATTCAAGGTCTGTTCGATATTTAACTTATAATAATAACGTTCATTAGTTGAACGTTCCCCGCGCAGTTCAAGTCTTTCTTTCGCTCTCGTTCCCGTTCTCGTACTCGCGAACACATGTCATCCGACCCCTCTCCATATCTCCTTTCTCCCCCTCCCCGAATTCCACCTACAGACTCATCCTCCTCTGACAACCCCCCATCCAGCTTTGCAAAGTCTTCCCTTCGCTCTCAACCCCGTCCCATCTCTTCCACGACCACCGCCACCCACTCCACCATCACCCCGCTCCCTTCCGATGCCCTCAGGAATCGCATCAGCCGTGGACGCCACACATATGCATATCAGCCCCAGAGTACATATACCCGTACCTCCGTACAAGATCACGATCAATCCAGCCTCTCTTGCGAATGCGATTCCAACGACCACCACTTTCCTCGTTCAGAAACACCCTCTTCATCCTCCCGCAAGCTGGTTTTGCCCTCATTTCTCGGTATTTCACTCAGTCGCAGATCCTCTTTGTCCGCATCCACCTCGCGCCGATCCGCCTCTACCTCGGAGAGGAAAAGCTCCCCCTCCACCGCCCCATCCGAACCCAGGTCAAAGTCCTCGAGAAAGCGATCCTTTAGATTTGCTTCTCGCCCCTCCACTCCAAAATCTGTAGACGAATCCTCTTCCACTGTATCGCCCTATTCCATCCCCGTTCCCTCCAGCCCGCTGCCTTTGTCCGCCAGCCCCCGTCGCAGATCATTCGGTCTAGGCAGCTCCCAGCGCAGCACACCTAAATCATCTTCTGGTCATTTGCCTCTCCCTCACGTACTCACCACCCCTCCCCTTCGCTCCCATGGTAGAAGACACTCGGTCGCTTCAGAACGTCCACCGCACGATAGTGCCGTTGCCCTTCCAGAAGAATCCTCGCATCGCAATGTTCACAATTCTACTCATATTCTCCCCGACGGCGAAGGCCGCAATAAAGGCAAGGAAAGAGAAAGATTGTTTTCGAACTCGGAAACGCTTCTTCCTAACTCTCGTTCGCCCTTTAATTTAATTTCCAAATCTGTCCCCGCAGATCCTTCTCCCATATCTCGTAATCACCTTCCGTCCCATCTCGCAGGTCGTTCCGTTTTCACACATCTTTCTACCGTATATTCGACCGTTGAGGACGAAAATGATCCACCTTCCCTTCTCGCACCACATCACATACCCCGCATCATCCATACCCCACCTACCCCACAACGACCCGGAGAGGTGGATTCCCCTTTGATGCTGAGCACTAGTCTGCCTGCAGTGGATTCTGGCGGCAAGCCTGACATTGCCAAAGCTAAGAACGTCACCATAGCCCACCAAGAACAAGTCCTTGTTTCGTCTTCCAATTCACATACAGACATTCCACAACAACCTGCTTCGTCAAAAAGTCGCTTCGCCCCCCGATTCTTTGGCGGCAAGGATTCGCGCAAAACAAAGGACGGCAACACGCAGAAATCCAATAAGCGGCCAACCGCTGCTGTCTCTAATATTGCCGGTCCTGCACGCAGCATGACAAATCACCGTAGTCAGCTTGGTAGCTTTGACTTTGAGCGCCCCGTTTCTGCGCTCAACAGGGAGGGTTCACACATCTCCAAGGATAACATGTCCAATGCAAAATCTAGTCTTCACTCATTAGAGCGGACCACCTCCAATGACTCGCCGCGAGCTGGAAACTCCCGGTTAATCCCACATGATTCCGGACAATCATCCATATTGTCTCAATCAGGACTGGGTCATGCGGCAGATGTATCGGTCATGTCCTTTTCGTCCATATCCCTCCAGACAAAGTCGACCAGCAAAGGTACTGGCAACACCACACCGGCAGGACAATCCTCTAGTTGGGGTCGCGTATCGGGCAGGCATGTTCTACGCACGTCGCATGGAACGTTTGCCTTTGAGCATCCTTCTTCCGTCCCTAATTCTCCGAATCCTCAAACCTTCAATTTACCAAGTGGACCAAATCAAACCGACCTCTCCGGACTTTTGTTTGGTCTCGCTCAATCGCAGCCTGCAACTCCGCCGAACAACGCCTTCGATTCCCGAGCGAAGCATTCACGAGCGCAAAGCTACAACACGTCGGATTACGCTGATCCAGGCACTGCAAAGCCTGGCGGACGAACGTCCAAAGGCAAAGGGCGTTCCCTCGATCTCGGTTTGGGCCTCTCCTGGGCACCTTCGCGTCTACGTGAAGAGGTTCTCATGCCAGGATTGATCCTTTCACGGGAAAAGGCGAAGCAGGAGAAAAACAGTGCAGACGGGCTGGATGTCACCAAGGTGTTTGAAAGTCTACTATCCCAGTCCAGATTCCAGACTTTCAAAAAATGTGAGGCTCTTGGCCTATTCTTGTGCCTCCGTCGACTTAACGTCTTTGTGTGTTCTTTAGATGTCCATCGCTTTGACGACCACATCATCCCGCTTGAGGGTCCCACTGGACTGTTAGCCCGCGTTGAGAAACTCCTCACGGAATCCGGTCTCGGTGATCGAGAGATAAGCAGGCTCATGTCTGAGTTTACCAGCTTTGTCGAAAACCACGGTGGGTGATGCCCATGATATCGTCGATGATCTTTGTCGTGCACATTTTTGTGACTTACTTTCGTTCTTGGATCTTCATAATTTTTCGCTATCTATAGTTTCATCTCGGCTTTCAAGTTCAAGTTGCTTTTTTATTGCTCTCTACATATAATCTTTGGTAGTAGGTTACGTCACTCCTTGTCTTCAGTCATACATACTTGTATAGCAGGCCATCCTGGAGCCTCGCACCGTTCATTTAATACTGGTTCTTGTGCTCCGGAGGAACTACTAAGTATACATGCATGCGTGAATACCAGTATTCTACACGCCACAAGTCTATGTTGCAGGTCGAAGAGCTCTCAGTCTTTCCACTAGCTTAGCATCCTCCTCGCCGATGGTCTCGCCGTTGGACAGATCAGGAACGACGCCAGAGAGGTTCTTGGCAGCGAGGTCATGTTGCATCTCTATGTCTGCTTCTTCCGCCGTCTGTCGCATGAGCTGATCTATCTGATCTTGAGGTGCAGAGACGGCGGTCGTGCTGGACATTGCATCTTCCATGTAGGACGTCTGCACGTCCAGATCTGAGAATTGAGACTCGAATTTGTCCATGACGAAGGAGATCTTGGAGACGAATGAATAATTATTTCTCAAGCGTCGCACGCTCCGCATCTGCCGTGACGCACCTTCTCCAAGTTCATGCTTTCCATCGCTCTGTCCATCCCTTTGACGACGGACGTCATGTTGCCCGTCACCTGTCTCATCGTGACGGCAGTCTCCACCCTGCTTGCGACCGCATCGATACGGCTAGCTAGGCGAAGCAGATTCAGAGACTCTGTTTTCTTTCGGATCGCATTGGAAGCATATATCCGAGCTCCGTCGTTGTTGCCTTGTTGGAGCGCCTGGAACACCGAAGCGTCACGAATAATGACGAACGCGCGAGGCCAATGGAGACGGACCTTCTTTAACCTCGCCTTCTCCGCAGTCTCGTCTTTCTGCGCCTTCTTTGCTTGTCTGTTCAGCGTCTTGGCGGTGAACTGTGCGATACGTCAGAGGCGGAGAACTCGGGCAGTACGGATTACGGCGACGTGCGAACTTTGAGTTGAAACAGGGTCTCTGTGGGCGGGTTAGACCGGGACGCACGGAAGATCGATGGTACTGACTCTCCATGTTACTCATACTCGGGCGGGTACTTTGGGGTGGATGGTGGTATTCTGCTTGATGTGCTGCTTGGGCGCTGTGCTATTAGGACAGGTCACGTGACTATTAGAGACTTGTTAAAAGTTCCTACATAGATAACGTGTGTATGTACGATCATATGGACGAGTCTGAGACGACGCCGACCGTCTCGCTGGGCGACCACTGGTCGCCTCCATTGAACTCTGGAACGCTCCCAGTGAGTGACAAGACAGACATGGCTAATCCAGCCAAACGTCACCACGATGTTGGATCTATCATCGCTAGCCACCGTACGGTGGCTAGCGCGGGCTCTCTGGCCTCCATAGATCGTCCCCCAGATGAGGTTGAAGGTTTGCCCCCTACGAAAATTTACTCGCCCTATTCGGTTCACGTCCTCGCCATTCTCATGCCCGCTTCCATACTCGGCGTGCTTGCCAGACTTGGTCTGGAGGCTTTGACGACGTACGATGGACAGAGCATATTTCCGCTGGCTTACGTCCAAGCGACCGGCTGCTTCATCATGGGAATTGCCCTTGGCTTGAAAACACCATTCGGTAACTTGTGAGCGCCCTTTCCATCTCTTCGGTGCGATCAAATATCCAGTCTTTTTTTAAGCTATGGGCCGCTGTATACGGCCCTTACGACCGGTTAGATCGACTGCGCTTCTCTCAACCACACGCCGTTTTGCTGACCCTTGGTCACGCCTGACAGGATTTTGCGGTTCCTTGACCACGTTTTCTGGCTGGCAAGTCGACGTGTTCGAATCTTGGGTTAATTCTGGACAGTTTCATAGAGATGGACTTGGAGATGTGTGTATGTTCCGCCCGGTCGAGCTTCCTGCTTCTTATTACGTCCCAAGTTTATAGACGGTCTCACCAAGACATGGGTCACCCTTTTGTTATCGCTGGCCTCTCTCATGTTCGGGGTGCACATCTCCGGCTCGATCTCACCGTACCTCCCATCCCTGAAACCACCCAAGAAAAACGTGCGCTATTGCCTCACTGTCTTATCAATCTTGATATATGCTGCCACCTTCCCTGCATATTTCCGCCTACCTGCCAATTACCGACACCAAGCGACTGCGGCCCTCTTGTTCTCTTACCCAGGAACGTTGACGAGATATCTACTTTCGCTGAATCTGAACCCGCGAATCAAGCTCTTCCCGTTGGGCACTTTCACAGCAAATGCGCTAGGCACCGCGCTTCTCGGCGCATTTCACGTTGTGCAGGGCCTGTCTTCCACCTCCCCTAATGCATGTTCTTTGCTGCAGGGCCTGGGCGATGGGTATTGCGGGTGCCTTACCACGGTGAGCACGTTTGCCGCAGAGGTTGATGCACTAGATGGGTGGAAGGCATCGCTTTATGTGACTCTGAGTTTCGTGGTCGGGCAGGTGCTGCTACTGGTGATCATGGGAACCTCTTTCTGGGCGGGGCATGTCAGCGAGCAGCTGAGGTGCAGTTTCACAGAATATTCGTAGAACTACACTTTACTCGGTAGTGCACTTGTCGGAGCTTGAATTCATCTACGGTTGCCCGATCGAGAAATACCCGGTGATTGAACGCCAGCCTGCAGCCTGATTCGAGCCCGTGGAGCTGTCCTTGTCCATGTCTCGTACACAGGAGCAGGTCGAACTTGAAGAAGAGGCCGTAAGTGGGAATGGAGAGGCAGACGAAGTCATGGATGAAGTAGAGGAAGGGTACAGTGAGTCTTATGCCCGGGACCACTCGACTCACTTCACTCATCTCACGGCCTCACCAGCATCTTCTACGCCCACTTCCACGCTCACGTGGATCAGCTGGTTTTGCTCTTTGCCTGGCCATGAGTACTTCTGCGAAGTATCGGAGGACTTTATCGAAGATGATTTTAACCTCACGGGCCTGAACACCATGGTCCCCTTCTGGAAAGAGGCAATGGAGATGGTCTTGGACGTCGAGCCAGGCATGTTAACCCTCGACCCATGTGAACTTTGCACTCATGTTGATGTCGATGGCAGACGAAGACACGTCGAAAATCCCTGACGTTTCGATTGTGGAAGCATCGGCCGAGCTTTTATACGGCCTCGTGCATCAGCGCTTCATCCTGACGCGAGCCGGCTTGCAATCCATGGTCAGGCTTCTGCCGCTCCATACCTCATTTTCTACACGATCTCACGTTCTTCATAGGTGGAAAAGTACGAAAGCGCTGCATTTGGCGTCTGCCCGCGGGTCTATTGCGTGGGATGTAACGTGGTGCCGTGTGGTCGTTCTGATCTTCCTGGCATCGACACAGTCAAACTCTACTGCCCAAACTGTAACGATTTATACGCTCCCCCGAGCAGCCGATTCCAAGGCGTCGATGGTTTGGGTTTTTATTTTTTCCCACCGCGAACCCGAGCAACTGACGCGTGTTTGAGGGATGTAGGGGCGTTCTTTGGTACCACGTTTCCACACTTGTTTTTCCAGAGCTACCGCGAGCTCGCTCCTGCACCGTTCTGGAAAGCGACTTCGTCGACGGAATCGTCGCTCTCGCCTGGACGGTCTCCAGATTCTGGCAACAGCTCGTCACAACGGGCACCTTTTATCAATCCCAATCCCCACGGGGGGCAAAAGCGACCTGAAGGGCGTATCTACGAGCCGCGAATATATGGGTTCAAAGTGAGCGAGCGCGCCAAGTCTGGACCACGGATGCAGTGGGTACGTTTGAGGCCTCAGAGCCCGGAGGAGTTGGATATGGTGGATTGGCGGGGACGTTGGATAGACGACGAGGAATATGGGGATGTCGACGAGGAAGACGATGAGGTTGATAAACAAATGGAAGACTTTGATCCGGTAAGAGTGTTTTCAGATCCTTTGTTGACACGTGTACGATGTAATCGACTACAGGAGGCAGCGGAAGAGGAAGAGGAGGAAGAGGAGGAAGAGGAGGAAGAGGAAGGCGGTGCGCGGAGGCATGTCGTCCGAGGTGAGCAGTCCGTCGATTTGTTGCGGCCACCGACACCGATCCACCTGCCATCCTCTGCGCGTACATCGCCTACTTCTGCTTCTGCTTCTGTATTCAAGGGTCAAGGTGACGTTGTTATAGGTGCGAGTGGAGGGAGGGTGAGAGTAGTTAGACGATGATGCACATTCTATTTCTGTGGAGGTGTTTACGAATAATTGGTTTGCAGAATATATTCCCTTGGAGTTTCACTAACTTTGGTTGCCATTACTCCGTAAAACACGGAAAATAAAATAAAATATTTGAGGACCCAATTATGGTAATGTTTTCTGGCCGAAAAACTGTACAGTTGCAAGCCACTTCACAGCCACAATACTCACGGTCGGATGGGGTGTGGTGAGGCTCTAGCCAAAACGCCATCCTCAAGACAATCAAGATAATGGCACGCAGCAGTGAGTCGGTGGACACAGTACCGTGAATTACGCTGATTCATCTGTCTATTAGACCTTCGTTACGGCCCTAATAAGGGCCATCCCACGACGGCCATCCCCAAGACTCCCCGCCCAAGTCAGCGGAAAGGGATCCAATCAGCCAAAACCAAGTTTGTGCGATCCGTCGTCCGCGAGGTCGCAGGATTCTCTCCATACGAACGACGAGTGATGGAATTGTTGAGAAACTCCAAAGTGCGTCGGGAGGACCTAGCACTCTGACTGGGCGATGGGCTTACGGTTCGTCTTATAGGACAAAAAGGCACGCAAGTTGACCAAGAAGCGGGTAAGTTTGCTCACGGGGCGGGTCGATGATGACGGGAGGACTGACGGACCATTGCATGTCGACAGCTCGGTACGCTGTTGCGATCGAAGCGAAAGCTGGAGGAGCTTGGCGCTGTCATTCAGGAGAGTCGGAGGGCACACTAAGCAAAATGATGAATACAATATGATTTTTCAGACGCTGAGTCATGGATGTTGTGTCATCACGGATTGGTCAATAGTTCAATGCCGAGCGGCCGATTACGTAGCGGACCGAGTTTTTGATGTTTGACCAGCGTTGAACTCGTCATTGCCAGCTTTATATACCCCCCCCCCTCCGCACGCGTCATGTCCTTGATCGTTCCACCTCCTAATCGAAGTCGAGCCAGTTCCACGTGTGTACGCCCCGCCTTGTCAATAAACACTCTCGGAAGACGTCGTTCCTCCTCTCTCGTTCTCCCCACCCAACACACCGAACACAAACCAGACAACTCCCAGTGCTCCCTCGTGGATAGCCCCTCCTCTCCTTCCTTGACGAACTCCAATTCTTCCATGTTCTCCCTGATAGTTGCAAAGTGTCTCGAACTCGTTCACCTTCCTAGGTCACATTCGTCCGACTACCCCCCCTCACCGCCACGCTCTGCGGGCGACCTTGACCTCGTTCTTCCCCTTTCGGCCTCATCACAGTCCACATTCGGTGACGCCCTGAACGAAAAGGCTGATGCTACTTCACATCGTTGGCGGCCCTTTTACCCCGCGGTCTGTTCCCCCGTCTCCTCGATCTCCTGCGTCGACTGACGTCTTCCCTTGTCAGGCGCATGCCCCGATCCTATTTGTCATGCTTCTCTTTCCCCTGTCCACTGTCGTAGTGTTTTTATCGCTTTATTCCTTACCCATTTCAGTCACGTGGCCACGGACACTTGCTGAACTTGCTGAACTCGGCAGAGAACTACAGAGGTACTCTCAGCTTGGCCCTGGCCCGTTTGCGCATGTTATCGGTGTGCTTGCTGTCACTGCATCCTGGAAACATGCTTGGTCCATACCGGGTAGCGTCATCTGGGTTGGTTTTGATGTCGATGATATGTCAATCGAACTCATTTGACTGATTGACTCACGCAGAATGTGCTCGCTGGAGCTCTCTTTCATCCCCTATTGGCCACCTTGTTGTTGACCTTTTTGACCACCATCGGATCAGTACTTGCCACTGTACTTAGTGCACCCTTGGCCCCAACTCTCAGCCGACTTTTTCCGCGTGCACTGGACATGACCCGAAATGCACTGGAAGGTGAGACGGACTTAGCCGCTGGTTCGACGCCGAGGTCACCGGCCTGGGTTCGTTTGTCAATACTGCGCCTCGTTGGGGTTGTACCCTGGTCGGGAATTAACATTGCATGCGGTGTCTGCGGTGTACCATTGATCGACTGTTTTCTGGGTTCATTCATTGGCGGTCTTCCGTGGACAGCGGTCACGTGCCAGGTATGAGCTGGCAGGTTGATATAGGTTTAGAGGTATACTGATCCCTTGCCAGATCGGAGATATCCTTCAGACGGTCGCATCGGCTCCCTCGCCAGGTCACCAGACCGTTTCTTCTCTACTGGCTTCCCCCGAGATCATTCTAAAGCTCGTGTTCTTGTCTATCTTGTCCCTGGCACCTATTTTAGCCCGAGATCGGCTGCGTGTCCTCATATCGAAAAAATCGCTCTCGCCCTCGGTTGCGCCGCAGTCTGTCGGAAACGAACGTTTATCGCGGTGGGTTCGTGACTGGAAGACGAAGATGCACACGCAGTCACGATCACGCAATCAAGATATGCAAAGACTTGATGACCTTGTGGCGGAAAAGGCTTCATTGCCCTGATATCAGGGTATCTCGGCGCTCATCTATTTATTTCACCGGCTACATATCTGATCTCCTGTAATGCCCTGCATGATGTTCTCACGTACCACTAACGCGCTCGGTGCCCTACTTCCTCACCACGACCAGATACCCCTAATAAATACGTTATCACCTCCCCCCCCCAACGAATGAATTCGCGTTGCACTCCATACGGACTGGAACCCATTCATCTTGATCTTACGCCCTTCAATGATTCATATGCGTATATATATATACTTTGCGATATCGACCCGCTCGATCTACAGATGTGACGAGCAATGTATAATGGCGTGCCTTTCTACGATCGATGGGTGGCCGGGCAGTGAAACCTTCTCACTGGCAGGTGAGGCCGCGGGCTCATCACTATGATAGGCAAAGCGGTGTTGCCGTAGAGCCGCAGACCGCCGGGCGGTTCGACCAAGTTTCATTCCACAGAAGATTCCAAATCCGGAATCTCACACCTCCCTCGCGAACTTCCAAGGCAATGCTTGGCTTCGCATGCAGCACAACTTGCCTGCGAGAGCGAAATCGGGCCGAGGCTGATCACATCGGAGATTGCGATCTTCGTTCAATTGACCAGTTGTTTATCAACAACTTGAAACACGATGGACTCGAGTTCTCGACCCGGGCGGCCAAGTAATGGACCTATGCATGCCTGAGGTTGCCATGGCGTGACGTACTAGTCGAGAGGGTGTCCGCTCTACACTTTCAAGGTACACATTTGTCGTGATCATGGACCACCTCGCGGCTGTCCGCAATTATGGAAAACATGAGGTGTGTCGTGCTGTCCAGTTCATGAGCATCCTGTCCCCAACGTGGCTATTGAGCTCAAGGCAGGTTCCCTCAATGACTACGGCCTGTACCGCTTGATGCATGCCCCTCCCCCTTCCGTATATGAGCCTACTCAACCTCCTTCCATTCATTACTCCTTTATAATAGACCGCCTTCTCATCTCTGTTCCCACCCAGCTCAGGCTGCGCTTCTAGCGAACACTCCCATCCTCGAACTAGCCGTCCTTTTACGGTCTGGCGCTCAGTCCTACTCGCGCTTCACTCTCTTAGGATCCACCCCTCGGCTTCGCCAGCCATGTCTCAAGTGGAGCCGGTGCGCTCCATGAGCCACAGGAAACCTGTCCCAAAATTCATCCCTTCACCGCCGCCATCTCCACCATCATCTCCAGGGGCCCCTTTCAGGCAGATTTCTCTTAACTCGATTTCCTCGACCCCACTTACACAGGGTGACAGACCACCGGTAAGCATTCATTCTTTGCTGCCACACGTCATATACATATGTATTCCTAAGCAGCTCCCGGATGATTGGAAGGACGTGATTGGCAGAGCGGTCTGCAGAGAACGGCGGTCAACATTGCCCACCATTAACACAGTAGTTGATTTTTCGACCCATGAGGGACCTTCAACTGACCTCGATGGCGAAGCAGAGCCATTGCGGCAGTCTCCGGCCAGCACGGTGGGCAGCGGTGCTCAGCGAAGTTACCAATCTGGCAATGCTCACATAGTCACAGGAGTTTGGGACGTCGAGGAGCTACACGTTTACTCCACCTTCCCCATCGGAAAGTTTTGATGGTGATCCAATATCTCGACCCCATTCTCCCACACCCTGGACTCGGCAAGCAGGCAAACGCAAGCCGCAAGTGGTTAGTGAATTGCTGGTGAAATAGCGGCCGGAACTCACCTTTCGGTAGGAATACCGTCCACCGACACCTCCGCTTCCACGACAGAAATCGCGGTCAACTGAATATGTATCGCAGAGTGATTCCCCGGTTGCGATAACGCACACTGTGCGTCATCCTACAGCATTTCACCTTACGTCGCTGATTACTTTCGACAGTCGCGGCACTCTCCGCCATTACCTGCTCCACCAGCGCCCACTCCACCGGTGCCTTCTCCCCCTCTGCCTGCTCCCCCTCTACCTTCTCCGCCTCTACCTCCCCCGCCGCTGCCAACACCACCACGTGCTTCTCGCCCGTTACCTGAAATCCCGGTACAGGATCCTCCAGTCTTGGAAACTCGCGAGATAAAGCCGTCAGTACCGGTAGTGAGGCCTGAGATAACGCGACCCTTCTATGGTCCACGCAAGCTCCCTACGCCTCCTTCGTCACTATCGACGTACGAGTCTTCCTTGGGTACTAGCCACAAGCGAGGCGCATCGCATTCCGAGTCTGCCACTCTGACGTCGAGTTGTACGCCGGCACGTACTACTCCACCGTCGACGGTGTACTCTGAGAAATGGCCCGAAAATAATTTCCGTGATTACACGGTGCCGATCAAGATGGAGCCTCCCAAGCGGGAAGCATCGCTAGAGCATCCGCGAGCTAGATATGAAGTATCCTCGCCAATTATGTCGCAACCCTCAAAGTCCAGGACACTTCGCTTAGCGCTTGCGCAGGGATTGCGGCGCATCGGATCGCTGGTCGTATCTGCATTCTTGTGTCGGTGACGCACGGTCGCTAGTTGTAGCATCTCTTCTGTTTTCGCACGGGACTGTGAAGCTGGATTGTATCAAAGCCATATTGTACTTGGACCACGGCGACGCCTAAGTTCGCTGGTGGGTTTATCATCTTCTCTTGCTGTAATTTGCAAGTCAAGCCGACGCTGTTATTTACATAAATTATGGTCAGGTTTCGGCCTCGTACTTTACCTAGCTAATGTGTATTTGCCATGTGGTCGTAATTAAGTAAGTTATTAGTAGTAGTAGCAAGCGGTCACAAACAATGTAGTTCAAACTCTCTAACCTCGTTGAACCTGGCAGTTCACCTGACGATGCCCCTTTGACGTTCCCTGTCATACAAGACTGCGATTGATATATTGGAATCGCAGGTTTAGCCTTTCATTCCATGTCGGAGGTCGGTTGCTCTTCGGGTCCCCAACCCACAGGGCGTGAATTTTACGAAGCATGTCTTTCTGGCGTCCGGGATCGCCCATTCATTCCACCACTCAGATCCGACCCTTTACCTTATCGTCCTATCCCCCAAAGCCTCGTTGAATTTCGCGAGAAAGAGGGAACGGAAAACCGGGAACGGCGACTCCACGACCTTTGGCGCCGCCTGCCTTGCGCACACTTTTACGGCTCGGAAACCGCGGCTATGCTCGAAAACCCTCCTGGCCAGTCACTAACGCCAGAAAATGCCGAGAACATGCGGAGACTCTATGAGGACGAGTTATTGCGGCGGTGTTGTGGTGGCCGTATCTCCAGTCAACGGCCGACCCACATACCCTGGCCGGAGTTCCGGGATTATGCGGAAACAAAGGAGGCTGGTCAGTGGCGATTAAAATTCTAGATCGCCTTGCGGTACCTTACTCACGGGATCGATGTCAGAGCTGTGGAGGATCTTTCACGACGAGCTCGATCTAGACAGAAATGGCCACCTGGACTCGGAGGAATTCCGGGTTGCACTGCAGGACGCCGGTAGGTGGCCTCGATGCTACTCGCTCCACCGGTATTCAATGTGTCCCTAGGGATTACCCTCTCTCCCACCGCTTTAGAGGATTTCATCACCTTTTTGACGCAGTCACCCCACGCTCATGTTATCGACTTCCGGCATTTTCGGGATTTCCTATTACTTCTACCTCGGAGAGTGTCAACATCCGAGATCTACCGGTATTATGAGGTGAAGAGGATTATGGGAGATGACGGAAGGGGTCCCGCTAGGGTAACAATGGAAGGTTTGCCGCCTTGTCGCTTGTTCTTTATCGTGCTCCACCCATGAATTGCTTTGGCGTATGCAAGGTGATGTCAGCCTAGCAGCCGAAGACAGACCCATTCCGATGCCGTCGCTACGAGTCCCTCCAGCAACACCAGCCCCCGTTCATCACGACTGGGGAGAGCCTGATGATGACGATGACGAGGTGCCCGAGGAACATCATGATTGGCTACAAGGTCACACGGCGGTCAAGTTTCTGCTGGCAGGTGGTATGGCGGGCGCAGGTGAAGCTGGAGCGTTTATCGTATGCGAGCGATGCCTGTTGACTGTTTCATTGTTGCCAGTTTCGAGGACGTGTACTGCTCCGTTCGACCGTCTCAAAATTTTCTTGATCACTCGTGTTCCTGGGATGGGAGGGACTTCTGTTGGTCCTAAACACAGTGTTGGCGGCCTGAAAGCCATAGGTGGTGCTGTAGCGCGCATATACGCCGAAGGCGGCGTCTTGGCCTTTTGGACGGGAAACGGACTTTCTGTGATGAAGATATTCCCAGAGTCCGCCATAAAATTCATGGCATACGAGACAGCCGTTCGTTCTCTTCACGTGTCCGTGTTGGCGAGTAGTACTCAGCGCCTGGGGACAGAAACGCGCCTTTGCCAAGTATTGGGATCACGTCGATGACTCCCGAGACATAAGTGGAACTAGTCGCTTTTTGTCAGGCGGTATTGGCGGATTGTCGAGTCAACTCAGTAAGTTTCAAGCCGTTGTACTGTGCTTTTGCTCATGGCGACTAGGTATATACCCCATCGAAACGCTCAAGGTTTGCGTTGGGTTTACCCCTTGACCTATTTTGTTACTGAGTCCTTGGTAGACACAAATGATGAGCAACACTGGTCGGAAGCGAAGTTTGGCTAGCGCAGCACGCCATGTCTGGCAACTGGGCAAGTTCAGGGCATTTTACCGCGGACTAACTGTCAGTCTTCCTCCTCTACTTTGTATCATTTCCCCTAAATCGACTATAGATTGGTCTTGTTGGAGTCTTTCCGTACGTTTGTGCGTCAGAAATATCACGCCAATTTTCACGTCCTTTGATAGATACTCTGCTATTGATATGAGCACGTTTGAGGCTCTCAAGCTGACATATATCCGTTCTACTGGGGCGGACGAACCTGGCTTCCTTGCTCTCCTCGCCTTTGGTAGCGTTTCAGGGAGTGTTGGAGCCATCAGCGTTTATCCCCTGAACCTAGTCCGCACCCGACTGCAAGCTTCGGGCTCACCGGGACATCCACAACGCTATACGGGCATTTGGGACGTTGTCCAGAAGACATACCAACGGGATGGGTGGAGAGGATTTTACCGCGGATTGTTTCCGACGTTGGCCAAGGTTCTCGTTTCTTGGTGCCTGAAAATAAGCACCTCATGGCTCATTAGCTTCTCATTTCCAGGTTGTGCCTTCAGTATCAATCTCTTACCTGGTTTACGAGCATAGTAAGCGAAGGTGAGCTTGCCCGCGTCAACATGACGTGCCACTGAAGCGTGTTGTCGTGTGGCAGACTCGGCGTATAGACGACTAACAGACATTTCCCGAATGGTAATATATGACCAGATTCCCCCGATTTATTTTTTACTCATATCCTGTCACGTCTGTACCTCGCACAATACATGCTTTGTTATGGATGTTGTAAGCCCAGCCCCAGCGGCGGCCCTCGCCTCTAAATGTTGCCTTGTCGGTGACGGAATGACGAAAGTTTGGCAGAGGTCTGGACCCGGAGGCTCGGGAAGAGGGCGAGTGCATTATCTCGCAGGATGCAATCCAGCTTGCGTGGTTCGCTTGCATAATATTCTTCCAAGTGTTTCGTATACCATTTCGAGGTTGTGGTGCTGACCGCTAGCAAGGACACGCAAGGTTCAATCAGTACATATAAATCATCCTGCTGTAAAGGGGAAGATGATACCGGGATAGTCGCTCCCAAAAAGAATATGATCGAGTGGCACAAAAGCGTCTATCGCAGCGAGGGTCGTGGGATGTGAACTGAGGGCGGTTTCATAATAGAATGTTTTGAAATCTCGAAGGATATCATCCGGAGTGAGCGGACACCCCATGTAGTGTGATAAGGCCGCCACGCGAGGGGCCAGAAAGGGCGTACTGCCCCCCAGATGTGCGAGGACAATCTTGACGTTGTGAAAACGTCGCCTCTTTCCCGAAACGACCAAATGAGCGGCCGCTTTGAACGTCTCGTTCGGGACCTTTTGTGGTGCAAAGTTGAGTTTTCGATAATCTAGCTTGGACGAATGGAGCCGATCGACAGGAACACTTGCCTCGCTAATGGGTAGCCCTAGGAAGGGATGAGGATAGGGCGTCGAGGAGGGCGTCTGGGCACCGTGAAGGAAGACGACGGCATGCCTCCTGTCGAGTTCGTCCCAGATGGGATCGAAAAGATCATCTCCAACGTACTCTGATCAAAAACCGTGTGAGCATGCCACGGAATAGAGTTGAAGGGGTCTCTGGATCCTACTGGCCGCGTTTCCGGTTCCGTAAGAAGATATGATGGCGAAACCGTCGGCAACCAGGTGATCCATCGCAAAGGCGATCTCGCTGAGCGTACCTAGGGGAACAAGCGTCAGGGAGCGCTGCATGCCTGTGATGGCTCCAAGGCAACTGAACCTTGTACATCGCTCAGGGTGGGAAGCCCAGCGAGAAAACCAAACCTTGTAGGGTGTGCTGCGCAAAGTTGTGACAAATGTATATTCAAAGCCCTGACTTCAGTCCGGTCGGTTGTGGCGACAGGGGGTGGAGAAAGGATTGCGGTTTGTATGCCCATTGCGTCCATGTCCGATATGGCTGTCGATGGCTGCCAGGGCAGGTTTTCTGGGGGAGTGACCCAACCGACCAGCATATTTTTCTTTTCTTTTTTCTGGGCATCGAGAAACACGTGGTGATGTACATCTATTATCTTTGGGGCTTGGAATCTGGCGGTGGGGGGTGCGGAGCTGTTGACGTTCGCGTGTATCCGAGTCATGGGAGTGATTGACGACGACACGTCCCTGTAGGTACGAAGTAATATAAAGGTACGGTCGAGGGAATTAGAGATACGGCGACTTCTTGGGTGGTTCTTTCGGCAGCTGTTGAGTACTTCGCACTCGGTTCCGATAGAAGAGGGGGAGGAAAAAAGAAGGGTTGATTCATTTCCTTGCAAACTCTTTACAATCTTTGTCGTCGTAACGCACGAAAGAACCACTTAGGGTGATCGGTGCGCGGAGGGATAGATTTCCAATTACATATCCAACGTCTTGTGGCCTTACCAAACTCCCATCTCGATGGGCATCCAGGAATATCTTGTGGTCGGACGCATCCATGTGAGGAGCACCGGTAGCCCTAAGGGTTTGCTGCATCTGGAAATGGGTCTCAGGTGCAGGTCCATGAGAGGACCGAATGTGGACGACGCACGGCAGTGTCGACTTTTCCTGGTGCGATCGCCAGGGAAACGATGGTAGGCTCCTCTTTAGCCAAGGTTCTGTCGAGGGATCCATCAGACTCAAGACCGAGATAGGAAATTCGAGTGCTACCTCGCTAAACTGTTCAGGGCTGCCTTTCCTGCATTGTATGGTGCCCATCCTGGAATGTTTCCCGTGGCCGCGCCCGAGCTGACGAATATTACTCGTCCGGTGTTGGGACTGGTACGCAAGGCCGGAAGGGCGAGTTGGAGAGTGCTAACGAGCGAGAAGAAATTGACATCAAAGTGGTGCTTCCAGGCGTCGAGAGAGACGTCTGTGTCGCCGATGCGGGTCAGGGGGTCTAGGGTGCCGGCATTAAGAATGAGGCCGTCGAGGACGGGACCAAATCTATCCTGTGCCTGGCTGAATGCTTGCGCCTGAGCAGACTGGTCTGTGCTGGGGAGTGTCGGCAGATGACTGACGATGGCGGGAATGCAGAGACTCACACGTCACACGAGATGGAGAGAAGAGAGTCGGGGTGGGCGCCGATGAGCTGGGAGAGTTCGGGAGTGGTAGAACGAGCGAGTGCGACGACGCGAGCACCGAGCACTTCTAAGAGAGACTTCACGACGGCGAGACCGATACCCCTGAGAACTAGTCAGCTGCGTGTATGCGCATAGAAAGAGGGAACTGACTTGGATGCGCCGGTGACGAGTACGACAGGGTAGTAAGACATTTTACGGGTATCGGAGTCTTTTTCCGTCTCCTTCCGTAACCCAAAATTGCAAAGGTCCCGCTTTCTTTCGTCTCCTTCCACCCTCTCTCATTCCAAATGGCCTCTGCTGTTCGCGCCGCTTTCTCTCGCCTCGCCAACCCTCGCACTGCTGCATCATTACCTTTGCGTAGGGCAGCTCTCGCTCGCAGCTATGCAACTCAGTCCGAGAACTCGGTTCGCATTTCTCCCAATTTATAATTTTCTACTCCTCACGTCATCTCTAGATGACCGTCCGAGACGCTCTTAACGTGGCTATGGAGGAAGAAATGTTGCGCGACGAGTCAGTCTTCGTTTTGGGTGAGGAGGTCGCCCGCTACAACGGCGCATACAAGGTACCTTCTTTACTTTCCCTGCTCACACCTACTAAGACTCATTGCACCCTAATTCAGATCACCAAGGGCCTCTTGGACAAGTTCGGAGATAAGCGTGTCGTCGACACACCCATTACCGAAATGGGTTTTGCAGGCCTCGCCGTTGGTGCCGCACTCGCTGGTCTCCGACCAGTGTACGTCCTCTACTCGATTAGGTCTTACTCTTCCCCATCTCACCTCTTTGCAGTTGCGAGTTCATGACCTTTAACTTTGCAATGCAAGCCATCGACCAAATCGTCAACTCGGCTGGTAAAACTTACTACATGTCTGGCGGAAACGTTCCGTGCCCCGTTGTTTTCCGTGGTCCCAACGGTGCCGCCTCGGGTGTCGGCGCACAGCATTCACAGGATTATGCTGCCTGGTATGGCTCAGTCCCTGGTCTCAAGGTCGTAAGCCCTTGGAGTGCTGAGGATTGCAAAGGTCTTCTCAAGGTACGTGTCCAATCACTTGTTTCACTTCCCACACATTTATTTATTCATATTCTTCAGTCTGCCATCCGGGACCAAAACCCTGTTGTCTTCCTTGAGAACGAAATGATGTACGGTGTCTCCTTCCCCATGTCGGCCGACGCCATGTCCGACAACTTCCTCCTTCCCATCGGCAAGGCCAAAGTCGAACGTGAAGGCTCCGATGTTACCATCGTCGCACACAGTAAGATGGTCACACACAGTCTGGAGGCCGCAGAAATACTTGCCAAGGAGGGTGTCAAAGCCGAGGTCATCAACCTCCGTAGCATCCGCCCTCTCGACATTGATACCATCAAGGCATCGGTCAAGAAGACGAACCGGTAAGTCATTTCAAATTCGCTCCACTTGGTCGATCTAACCATCTCTCCAGGTTACTTATCGTTGAGGGCGGTTTCCCTGCCTTTGGCGTCGGAAGCGAAATCTGCGCTCAGATAATCGAGAGCGAGGCCTTTGACTACCTAGATGCACCTGTCGAGCGGGTCACTGGCGCTGACGTCCCAACACCTGTGAGTTTCGCGTGCTGACATGGTTCTATCCTGGCTAATGCCTGTATATTTTCTCAGTATGCCAAAATCCTGGAAGATCTCGCCTTCCCCGACACACCACTTATAGTCAAGGTCGCCAAGCGTGCACTCTATCGAACCAACTAGATTAGCATGTCCGTCCGCTCCGTAGTTTCACCGTGTTCGTTGCTCTCTACTGGTTACGGACAATAGATCTTGATGGTCCTAGATTTCACCCACCGCTATGCAGTACTTCTTAGAGGGACCCTTGCAACTCATTTCATAATCGCAACTGGAACTGGGTACATTCATGTCTACAAAACTTTAATTTTATGGGTTTCCCAACCGTATCCGAACGGCGTTCGCATGAGCCTGAAGCCCCTCGCAATCTGCCAAAGTCACAACGACTGGTCCCAGCTTCTGCAACCCTTCCGCAGTGATTTCCTGTGAAGTGATATGCTTTTGGAAAGATGCGGTGTTCACGCCACTGAACTGACGAGCATATCCGTTCGTAGGAAGCGTGTGGTTCGTTCCAGAGGCGTAGTCTCCGCAACTACAAGCTGCAATCAGTCATGCCAACGCGCATACGAAGAGACGAAAATAATAACCTTTCGGGAGTGTAAGGTCCGACGAACACGCTCCCCGCATTCTTGACGTGTTCCACCCAATCAGAGGCGTTTGTCAAGTGTAGGATGAGATGCTCCGGCGCGTACTCGTTCGAAAACTCTAGCGCTTCTTCCGGTCCAGGCGTCTTGACGATCAGACTCCGTGACACGCTCTCTCGCACGATGTCCACTCGCGGCAAAGCATGCGCTTGCTTGTCGACCTCCTCTTCTATCTCCCTCACCTTGGCGTCCGAGAGGGATGAGGACACCAGGACGACTTGCGAGTCAACGCCATGTTCGGCTTGTGAAAGGAGATCGGCGGCAACGAACGCGGGGTTGCATGATTCATCAGCGATGACCTGCGGAAAAATACCGCGTTCGTTATTCGTACAAGAACAACGAACGCGGTGCACGCGGGACGTGCACCACGCTCGGTAGACGTTCCAGGAAGTAACTCACCAGTACCTCCGATGGGCCAGCAGGCATGTCGATGGACACGAGGGCCACCGTATCGTTCTGGACGAGCATCTTTGCAGCGGTCACCCATTGATTTCCGGGACCGAAGATCTTGTCGACTTTCGGGCATGTTTCGGTGCCATAAGCCATGGCAGCAACAGCTTGGGCACCACCAGCCCTGAGGATCGCGTGCGCGCCGACCAGGTGAGCGACATAGAGGACCTCGGGAGACACGCTTCCATCAGCACGCGGAGGCGTTGCGAGCACGATCTGCTGGCAACCTGCTACTTGGGCAGGGACACCAAGCATCAGAGCAGTGGAAGGTAGTACGGCGGTCCCTCCGGGAACGTAGAGTCCAACTCGCGCTATCGGTCGCGCGAATCGTGAACAGGTCACGCCAGGCATGGTCTCTACGACCAAGCGACCATCTTGGGCTTGAGCAGCGTGGAACTTGCGCACGTTGGTGTAAGCAATATCGATGGCATCTTTGACAGCTGGGTCTAGATCCCCAGCGACGTCGGACGTAAACGGGTAAAAAGGCGGAAGTAGGATCGGCGTCTCGAGGTGCGCTTTGTCAAACTTGGCTGTCAGTTCGAGCAGCGCAGCGTCGCCCCTCTTGCGAACATCTTCGACAATTGGCTTGACCTTGGCGATCATTTCATCGGACCTCAATACAGGGCGCTTCAATAGCTGAGCACGTTCGGCAGGACGGACAGTTGACAGATCCACCGTGCGCATGGCTATGGGTCCACTTGGGTCCACATTAGCTCGCAGCTTCGAGGGTCCCTTTGTGGCGTTCTTGTCGTTTTTTGTGGCGTTCTTGTCGTTTGATGTGAACTGAGGTTTCGCATTCCCTGGCCGCCGGGTGACTTTAGTGGCCTTTTTGTTCAACACGTCTTCGACATCCCGAAGGGTTACTCCGGCGGCAACACAGCGCGTCAGAGCGAAATAAAACAGATCGGCAGCTTCAAAGGCTATCTCTTCCTTGGTCTCTGCGCGGCAGAGTTCGTCTGCCTCTTCTTTAATCTTGGCTTGGAGGAGCTGCTGGTCGTCGAAGAGCCTGCGAGTATACGATCCCTCTGGAGCGGAAGCGAGGCGCGCTGTGAGGGTGCTTTCCAGCGCCGCGAGTCCATCGATGCTACCAAAACACGACGGCTGTGGGAGATGGCAAAATCCCGAACCACGTTGGATGACTAAGAACTCAAGTGCATCCGAATCGCAGTCGACGCGAATGCGCACGACCTCTTGCGTCGCCCCTGAAGTCTTGCCCTTTTCCCAGAGACCTTGCTTGCGCGATTGATATATTCCCTTGCCAGTGAGGATGGATTTGGCGACGGACTCGCGGGAGGAGTAGACGAGACCAAGGGATCTGCCACCCTGATTGTATGACGAGACGATGGTCGGGAAGAGTCCGTCAGATCTATCAGTTATGACTGGGGCGAGAAAGGCATCCGCGATCGTGATGGATGTTTCGAGTTCAGAGAACGGGATGACCAGCGATGCGCTGATCGCAGCAAGCTTTCTTATCATGGAAGGAGTAGCCTTGTCTTGCGACAAGACGTAGATGGACAGGCCTGAAAAGAAGGTTGAAATGGAGCGGATAAGCTCGACATCGGTGGAAATCGTTTTGAGGAGTACGCCAGAGATGGCGTTGCGGAGAGAGTCGGGTACGGCGCTAGCATTGGCGACGTCGAGCAAAAGGATCAGGCGGGTAGCAGGAATGACACCGACGAGCTTTTTCGCGAGGGAAAGGGGTACGATGGCCTTTTCGATGCCGTTGTCGAGATCAGCGATGATCTGGTCAGTGCCTGTAGAAACATCGTCGATCAGGAGATGGCGTGGAGAGGGTAAGGGGAGGTTGTGGCCGGGTCTGGAGATGACCGATGTAACGCGACAGACAGCGAGCCAGCGATCCTGGGAGACGTCGTCGGTGTCTACGAGGGCGAGGAATGGGGGAGACATGCTTGCTTGCTAGTAGCGCGCTTAGTCAGGTCTACTAACTCCTGACAAGCACACTGTCATGGAGTACGACCCGAGATATCCCCAGCCATTCACGCTAACTCAAGCGATTGCCTTGGATCCTGCCGTGGCATGGGATGGTTTGAATTCTCTGCGCTTTATCGGCAACTGTTCCATCTTGACAATCCTCACAGAGATCGCTCGCTTGAGAAATTCCTTGCTCCACTTGAAACAATCTCAAAGCGAGCTTCAACAATATTTGCAAGAACTCACCTCGGAAGAAGGGGCTGACATCGAAGTCAGCCAGGCCCTGAAGGAAAACGAGATTACAATGCACGTATCTTTCAACCCGCCTGATCGCCTCCTCAGAGCTGAGCTTGTTCAGAGCGTCACAGGACGAGCGCATATTCATGCTGAAGTTGGCATTGACCCATCATGGCTACTCCGTCACTTCAGAACAGACTTCTGAGACCCTCACGGCTTCCGCTGCAATCCCTCCAGAGGGCAGGACCGAGCGCTCACAAGTTGCCTTTGGCTCCAACTCAAATGGTTTGGACGACTTTTCCGAAATCGAGCCCACAGCAGGGGCGAATTCGGAGACTGCACAACTTGTCGAAGAACGAGAAAGTGGCGTGTACTTGTAGACACTTCGGCTTTATATGCGGCTCTATCACGTTTCTCAGTTCTTAGCCTCAAATAATTGATCATCATATATATGAATTCATCCACTGAACGAAGCTTGTTACATGGCATCATATCAAATAGCTGTAACGTGAATGTGGGACAATTTGCCGGGAATGGTCATTTGGAAGAGATATCTTTCTGAAATATTGAAACGGACGCGTCAAGAAGTACTGGTTCACAATTTGCGGGGAAAGGGAATGACAGGCTTTCACAAGGCTTCCCTTCGAAGTGAGCATTAGCTGAGACGTATTCAGGAGAAATACATGACCGTTGCCATGTTAGCATGCAGAGGCTTGAAGCCCCGCCGGTATGCTTCCAGTGCACCATCAGCTTGAGCGGTATCAGCCTGCGTAGCTGAATCAGAGAAATCAACGGTTCCTTGAGGATCGTAGTGGTTCTTCGCACGACTACACACGATATCCGCATCTAAACCAACTTGAGTCAACGCCGAAATGCGAGAAGAGAAGAACGTACAGTATACAGGCGCAGGGATCGACACCGAGCGGGTAGAACGAGCATATACGTGACATAGGGCAAAAGACAAGGACTGAAGACTATCCGCACTGCGAGATCATACTTAGACGCAATAGCAAAGAGAGCCAGGCCTTGTCTTACTTGAATTTATTGTCGTCATACAGGACGTTATAGTGCGCGGGGCGACTGGTGCCCAGCAATCCTCCGTGACTTTGCAGATACCAGTCGAATTCCGTGGGGTGCGAAACAACTTGGTCGACGACTGTTCCCGCAGGACAATTGCCGCTCCTGTCGGCGTCTTGTTGTTGCTTGGGGAAAAAACGAACGTGGTGTCGCTTCGCAACAACGACGACAGTAATCTTGGGATTGATCTTCAGATCCCCGCAGGCACCTGTGAAAGTACATGAAGAAAAGATCCTAAATGATGAGTTCAGCACACACCCTTCAACGCTTCAAGTTCTAAAGAGAAGGGAGAGTTAGCAAGATCCAAGTAAAGGGCGAGAGAACGCACCTTGCTCCAGGACCTTCGAGAATTGACCCTCCGAGACACCATCTGTTGTCGAGGTCACTTGTACACACTAAGACAACTTGCGAGGAAACGAACCTCTAAAGAATAAAAGACGGCTAGGAGCAGCATCACTCTTCTTTTCCACCAACTGCCTGTATTTCATATATTTGGTCAAAATAAGCTGAAACATGCAGCTTCAGTTTTCAGCCGTGCGGAGTTTATGGAGTTGAATAACCTTGGCCATCTCCCTCAAGTCCTGGATTATTTCTTCGCGTGAACTCTGTACGCAGCTGGTTGCAACATACTTTGCCGCGTTGGAGTCGACATTTCCAACGAGGGCTGTGAACGAAGGTCGACCGTCTGAGCCAGGTGCAGGATGAATGACATCGGCACCTGATCGATGAACGATCTGAGCTCCCTGTTGACAAAGACATAGAAAAAACGACATTACCCATCACAATGGTTGGGTTACGAGGATCCGCGAGCACAGTCACGGACTGAGGATCAGGAATTGTGTTGATTCCGCCGAGTTTGACATTCATCCTTCACGACGTCAGATTTACCAGCCACTATATCCTGATGCTACACTGACTTTAAACAAACGTTGGCATAATATTGCGCCTTGGCACGGAAACACTTGGAGCTTTTCAAGCACTGTGTCGCCACTCCAACCTTGCCGTGGTTCGGTTTATAGCTAAAAAGAGTTCGGTGAAACGCGACGTACTGTAACATCACCGAAGCTACAACATGCTCAGTCAATGCGATGTAATGATTCAGGATTCGGACGTACTGTTTCACAGCAGTGTAGATGTCATTGCCATTGTCGGGGAGTATGACGACGATGAGTGTTGGACGCTGCTTCGTCTTCTGGTAACACTCATTACCCGCGGCGCGCAATTGCTACAAAGCATTGTAGGTTTTCGCACTGGCGACAAGACAAGAAAAGATTCACCTCGGCAATACGGCCCTGGCCATTTTGCCAGGTAACCAGTGGACTGGTGTCGTTAACTGTCATACCTGCCAGTAGGTTGTTATGTGACGAATACATCGAGAAAGTTGATCAGGACAACTCACCAACTTCGCCGCAGCAACGCAGCAAACCATCGATCATGTCCTGCGCTGCTTGCTGATTAAACCGCTGTTGGCGTTCGTAGATGACTACCATCCAGCGCTCAATGCTAGCTGGTCGAAAGAAGCGCTTGTCAATCCTGTTCAAAAGTCAGCCATAGGGACTCGCAAAAAGACGGGTCCGACCCACATATTCCATGCGCCATTAGCAGGTGTCTATATGTCGCGAAGAGGAAGTGAGCAGAAGGTAAGCATGAAAATCAACTAACTCACGACAACTGGCTGCGGGCTGCCCTGGCCATACCTGAGTTTTGGAGGAGCTAGGACACGCGCAGAAACATTCAATGGACCGCTCTCGTCGACGGTCATCCCGAATTGGCGAACATATTCGGACTGGCCATACGCAAGAACCTAAACAAGGTTTAACGAAATAAAGGAGCAGACGGGAAGAGATAAGTACCGAAAGCCCGTTGGTGATACTCTGGAGTCGGTCACCAGGCCTCTTTGTGGCGAAGTCCAGCACGTCTTTCGTTTTCTCGGGAGGCACTTGCTTGCGCATGATCTGGCCGGGAGGAACGGTGCAAAGTTCGAGTGGCAACAACGCGCCAGATCCAACCTACTCCTCATTAGTAGACTAAAAACACGAAATAAAGGCGCATACCTCGATACAGATGTTGTCTGGGAATCGAAGGGGCCGGTTCAATAACTTTTGGAAGTATTGAGCGACTGTCATAGTCGTGCCATCCCGCATGCTGAAGCTGAGGTCTGAAGCTCCCGCACTACTGAGCTTCTTGACAACTCGGGGAGTTTTGCGGACACGCTCTCCAGAGTAGGTGGTCATAATCCGGATCCCGGCGATGAAGCGCTGGAGTCGGATTCGCTCTCGGTCAGGCATGCCGCGACGCGGGCTTAAGATGTTGTATTGGCCAGGTCTGCCAAGAAAATCCAAGCACAGATCCAATAACGGGCCTGGTTTGTACATGGTCCCGGTCGAGATGTCGACGTTGACCAGCAATTGACCAATTGCGGGCCTTACGGACTGGAAATATCCGCGCCACAGAATCAAGCCCCCACCAATATCCTTGGTCTCTCGATCGGTGAAAAACGAGCGCACGTTGAAAGGGTACTTCATGGTCGGTTCCATACGCACGACCACGTTTAGTGCCTAAGGATACAAATTAACAGTGACGCATGCTGTTGCGTGTGCGTATACTGACAGTCAAAGCCGTTAAAACATTGTTGTCGTGTGATTGTTGACCCTGCACAAAGCGTTGCAAGACCCTAGCGAATGGTTGAAAGGGGTATCAATACGAGGTTTGGACAGCAAGCTAGGGAGATTACTCTGGGTTGATTGTGGCAACCTTTGTGAGCCTAATTTTGTACACGCGTGGTCCGCGGCCGCTTGTGTTCTCTCCCGGGCTACCACGGGTCGTTTCATCAGACAGATAAACGTTGAACTTCGGGGATTCGTCGGTCATCCCACAAAGGAAATAGCGCACGCCACATACCTCCTGACTCCCATTAGGTCCGAGCGGTAGTTCCCTCGGTGCAAACATGTTCTTGCGGCCGTCATATACCGCGGGAGGCGTGAAGACATCCGGGGCATCGATCTTTTGCAAATGATCAATTAACTCCAAGTTCAACCTCGCAGGCAAGGTTTTCTCGGACGGAGAAATCACTACAGTGAGCATCGTCGATGATCAGTGCGGGCGAATGGAGTGTTACGGAGACCCGGACTCACCGACTGACGTTTCCCCCGCCGTCGAGTAATGAGGTGGCGTTGATCAGGACGATCGATTAAACACAGATAGGAAAAGGAGCGCACCATCGTAGTGATGGATATTACTCTCAGGAGCTGCCATGGCAAAGAAGTTGGAGAGAACCTCAATGCGTCTACCAGCGGTGCCATAGCCCGATCGTCGTACCCCCACTGCTTGGACATGAGCACCTGGGAGTGCCCCGCTCGGGGGTGCCGCTGAGGAGGACGCCCTAACTGGTGCAGCTGCACTTGGTGGCCCACCTCGCGGAGGGCCACCACGCGCCCCTCCACCACGCGGCCCGCCACGGCCACGACCACCCCTGGCTCCAGGGTCACCTCGCGGAGGCATTTCGTTTCAGATGGAAGACGAAGGATGGATGAGAAGATAGACGTTAAAGTCAAAGGCCAAAAAGGGCGACTGGTTGTTCTTTATACCCGAGCGGAGTGCAAGTTTGTATATGTTGTTGTGTCGACGTACTACGTTATCGATGAACTTCGGGGCACGGATTCACCTTTAGACCCACCCCCAAGAACTTTCATCGATCGTATGCATCTACTTATGGCGGGCATGCCGAATCCGTGTGTATTTACACCATCCACCTTCAAAAGGAAGTACACAGCTACCACAACCCCCGATGGAAACATCTCATGCAAGTTTCAGCCAGCTCATGATCGTCGAATGCGCAGGCCCTCCAGTAATAAACGGTTGGCCATGGCTACCATTCGGATCGAAGTGAATCCCTTCGCGAACGCCATGACTGCCAAGATAACGCCTGATGCGCTATAGATGAGAGTGAAAATATGCTCGATCTCGCCGTGGCGAACAGACTCACTTCCGCATTCAGAATTGCATCCTGACCTCCCAATATAACAAGTGTTTTCTTAGGGTCGCGGGCATTCGGAATATCCTCAAACCATAGTGAATTTGATACCCAGTCGAAATGACGCTGAAGCGTGTTTGCAACTCCTAATTCAGTTCCTACGAAGTACCTCATCAACAAGTCCAGGCCCTGGGAAAGGGTTAAACCACTGGTGGCACAGGCGTGATGATCGTACCGTAGAACATCGGCTGTACAGGAAATTGTAGCACATGTCTATGCAAAACTTTTATATCATGCTGCGAGGAGACGGTAGTCGACTCACCACCTTCCCAGCAGCAAAAAGTGACGGGATCCACGAAACATGAGCGCACAGCCATTCTTGGATAAGCCTTGAGGAACCATGCGTGGAGGAAGGAGCCACTTGTGGGTCTAGTTCAAAGGTTGCGGGTGAGACCGGTAGAGGGGACACTTACTTGGAATGGCTAAGAATAACAATTCCGTGCGACAGAGTATTCGGAGACGAGAGACTACCATCTTCCGAAGGAGATACCCAACCCAACTCCCTCAGAAGACCAGATAAACGAGAGGTCATTTCATGTCTATCCATTGGCTTCAAAAACTCTGAATGAAAAATGTCCTGACTGACGTTAGGCTGTAAGGGTATAACGATGGGCCTATCTGGGAATTTTCGGAGAAGATCGAAAATGAGCGATTTGTACTGCGGCAGACCAATACCAAGTCCATGAAGGAATACGACAGGCCGACATCCACGAACAGGGTCCCAAGTTTCGGGAATATGGATGAAATACCTGAACAAATGCCGGTTAGTTGGTTGCAGAGCGTTGCCACCGCAAAACTCACTCCAGGCCCTCATAGCAGCCAAATCGTATGTTGTATGCCCGTTCTAACCATCTTCTGAAGATCCAGTTGGCTGCAAACACCATTGCATACCAGACGAAAGGTCTCGAAGTGACGTTAAGTTTGTCTATTGTTAACAGCATGGGTGATACACCAGAGCCAGGATCGTCCGAAATGGTCACCCCTGCACGATGTTCAATCTGCTTAATGGCATTGTCGAGAACTTTGCGATGGTGATCAAGTAGTAGATGAGGGGCAGGGAGTGCGCTGTTGTAAAAAACCCAATGAAGATATACGTAGAAATCTTGCTTTCTAATAGATGACCATGTGGTTCTTCGAAACCTTGAGGGAGTGTGGTTAGTTGGGCGACGCGCACAGGCCAGGGTAAGTGCATACCATGCTCTCATGCATTCGCGAAATTCTATAGCGCGAGGGTCGTCAGGCTGCAGCTGAACGGGTTGCTCGGCCGGACTGCCAGGGCGTTGGACATCAAGGGTTTCTTCATCGACCGTGAGATCGGCGAGTCCGGTTTTTAACACGCGTTCAAAACCTGCCTGGAGGTCCGACAAGTTTCCTGGACCTTTCTGAGGAGGTCCTGAAACGGACCGAACGAGATTATAGTGGTGGATGCTGAAGAAAACCTGGGGGAAAGAAATGGTGAACCGACGAAAGATGGTCGAACGGAAAGGTACGCACCTCGCAAAGGGCGACGGCAAAGTAAAATTTTGCGTTCCATTCGTAATACCATATTCTAGCATTATAGAGTGAATATATGACAAACGACCACGAAAGGGGCGTGACGAGCCAAAGAGGGAGGACGGCGCAGAGAAGGACGAGGTAGAATGAGACGGTCCGTTGAGGGTGTACGTGGGGTGTCTCTGGGAGGTCAAGAGTATATGCGTGCTTGAGTTTCATGAGGGTCCCAACTAAAGCGAACAGTACTAGTAGAAGTTGAACAAAGAAGATTGATCCAGACCACGTGCTCAGAGTCTCCCAATCATAGGTGTATCCCGGCGCCCCGTTCCGTATCTTCCCTCGACATTTTCCCTTGTTCTTTTTTCTTCTCTAACCACCGACATGTTCCGCAAAAGCCTCGCATCGGCGACGCGTTCCGTTCTCCAGCAGTCGGTATGTGTCTCTTTATTGTTTGCAAAGTGTCTACTCACAGCGTGCCAAGAGAGCTGCGACGACTCTTTCTGCCGGATTCCCAAGAGTGACGCAACGGGTGAGTCACCCACTACATACTCGCGTACCAGCTCACATCTCCTAGGCTCCAACGAAATACGGCGGTGTCTACACTGTAAGCGTGCCTGGTTCGTCTCCCCTCGCGCCTCGTTGATTCCTCATGCCAGGTCACGCTCATCCCCGGTGATGGTATTGGCGCCGAAGTCACCGACTCCGTCAAGGAGATCTTCGACTATGTCAACGCCCCCATCGAGTGGGAACAATACAATGTATCCGGCATGTCCTCCGCAGGCGAGGACCTCTTCAAACAGGCCATGGAGAGCTTGAAGCGCAACCGTGTCGGCTTGAAGGGTAACCCTATCACCCTCGTATTCAACAAAGTTTACTTATCTGCCGACAAGGTATCCTCTTTACCCCCATCTCACAGTCCGGACACATTTCCTGGAATGTCGCCATGCGTCAGCAACTAGACATTTACGCCTCTGTGGTATTGTGCAAGTCCTTGCCTGGATTTCCGACTCGTCACTCCAACGTCGACTTCGCTATCATACGTGAAAATACAGAGGGTGAATACTCTGGGTTAGAACATCAGAGCTACCCTGGTGTCGTAGAAAGCTTGAAGGTCATGACGAGGGCCAAAGCAGAGCGTATCTCTCGCTTTGCTTTTGACTTTGCCCTCAAGAACGATCGTAAGGTATGTACACGTGGGTTTTCCTGCCGTTTGGGACAATAACCTATCGTAATTCGCAGAAAGTCACATGCATCCACAAGGCTAATATCATGAAGTTGGGCGACGGGCTTTTCCTGAACACTTTCCGTAAAGTGGCAGAGGAATACAAGTCTACGGGTATCGAGGCCAACGACATGATCATTGATAACACGTGCGCCACACCCCGAGTGTCGTCGCGAGTGCAATTCTTATCCTCCTTTTAGTTCCATGCAGCTCGTTGCAAAGCCGAATCAATTCGACGTCATGGTAATGCCCAACTTGTACGGTGCAATCATATCCAACATTGGAGCGGCGCTTGTCGGTGGACCCGGTATCGTGCCCGGATGTAACGTCGGATCAGTACGTGCATGCAGCTCTACTCGAAGATCATCACTCAATGCGTCTTTAGGATTATGCTCTTTTCGAGCCTGGATGCAGACACGTGGCTTCTGATATCATGGGAACGAATCGTGCAAACCCAGCAGCCATGATTCTCAGTGCTACTATGATGCTTCGACATCTCGGGTAAGCATTGCCAATTTATCCTCCAGCCGCCTGACGAACTATTCCGCAGCCTTGATACTATCGCTAACAGCATCGCGAGTGCCACATTTGATGTCATCAATGCAGGCGAAGTCCGCACTGCAGACATGGGTGGTGAGTGAATCGTCCGTACTTCGGTGATAGCTCATATTCAACCTTTTAGGTGCTGCGACGACCTCGGAGTTCACTGCGGCTGTCATTAAAAAGCTATGAGTGCCTTGCATTCAAGCGTCTGGATACCTAGATTGGTACATCGATCCGTTACATAGATGTAGATACGTAGATAGTATTCCTACACTCGAAACCAGTACCCTCCTTCAGAATTTCACCGAGTACTTTTTGAGTACACGCGACTCACAGCAACTTGCTATTAAGTCCCACTTCGTCGCGTTCCAAGTCGTTGTCAAGGGCAGCCTCGGACTCCACTGAAAGCTTTCGTGCCTTTTTCGGCGTAGGATCTCCTGACCATTCTGAAATGGGTTTATGGGCGTCAGGCCGGGCATCCGATGGCTCCGTCTCCGACGCTTCTGCCCCTCCCTTTCTCCTCAGTGACAATATACGATCACATCGAACCTCCCCCCTTTTCCCCCATCCGTCTACTGCGGGTCTAAAATCGGCATAAAGTGAGAACCCGATCTTGCAAAGTTCCTGGGGTGGGTAACTTTCAGCCAAAAGGCGTAGCGCACCAACGATATGGGGTGTGGTCTGTCGGAAAGCACGGGAGATGTATGAGAACGCGGTGCTCGGAGTTGCAGGCGAGCCGTTAATGAGCGCTCTCCACTTGGACGATCGAGTCTGATAGAGTGGTCTATCCGGAACTTAGAGAATCAGCGAACTTGAAATTGCGCCGAAAAGAATAGTCAACCCGGGAGTGCACGCACATTCTGTGAGGGTCACAATGAGATTCAGAAGGTCGACGTCAAAGGAGAGCACTGTAGGCTCACCGTCTGCCCATTAAATCCACATAGGGTTGTCTCCCCGATACGGTTCCGATTTCCTTCTTTCTGCTTTGGTCTATGATTCCGAGTGACACGCCCTTGCTGACTGCGTTCATCTCCGTGTACGCTGATCCTGCAAGAACGAAAGGGGCATTTAGTGGTAATCGATCATGGACAGGCAGACCCGAGACTTACCGATACTCAAAGCCTCCTCCCTATCAAACCCGAGGCGTTCAGCAACAACCGTCGACCAGACGGTCATGAGCGGCGCTCGGTTGACCACCGTGCTCTTTACCTCCAGGATCTCGTCATGCGCGTCAGTCCGTGGACAGTGAATAGGGCCACACTCAAAAGCATCTACCTTCTCGTCTAATACTTCGCCGAAATCCATACTCCCATACGTCGATGCTTCGTCCGGCGGTGCGTCGGGCAGGAATTCATTCAGATCGTCATCGCGTTTGCGCTTCTTCTTCGGCGTAATCTATGCGAAGTAAGCTGCTGAAAAGTCACCCGCTATAGGGAAAGAGGACTATACCAGTGTTTGGACGGTACTGGGGGCCTTGCTGGAGGACGATGCTACGGTCTCTGCAAGACTGTTACACCCTGGCTCAAGGCTCTGGGCGGATCTGGTGTATTCCGTCTTGCGAACAGCGGTGAGCACGAGGCTTCGAAGATGTTTGTCCTTGACACCAAGCACTTGGAGCTTGGCGTTGTCGAGCTGGGCTAACAGAGCGGGGGTATTGTATTCTTTAAACCTGGGCTAGGTTGAGTGGGACGCTCGGTCAAGCGAAAAGACAAGGCACGGACACTTTGCTGGCCACAACCATTGCCTCTGCGACGGTGACATTGTTGCTCGTCAGCAGCTTAAGAAAATCAGGCAGGGCGAGTTTCTTGTCCATGTTCAAGTTTCGCTCATTAATTGTTCGCGTCCATAGTTTGAAAGCGGTGCAACAGACATGACTCATTCTATGCGAAGTACTGCCAATCCAACGAGAAAACGTCGACTTGGTATACTACCCCCCTTTTGCCTTGTGATACCTCTCGAATCTCGAATGTGCCGTAATATTATATTTATTACACGACAGACAACTGACCCTCGCCTTCACTTGTCCAGGCAGGTGGTTTCCACGATGATGCTGGTCACACGATAAGGATCTTTTCCAAACACATGTCAGGCACACGAGTCATCTGAAAGCCAGGCACAGACGTACCAATGTTGGAAGCGGGACGACGGTCCTCCAGGTAACCGTAACCCTGGGCAGCCACGTGCCTCGGGATGCGGATCGATGCACCACGATTAGCTACACCGGAGCTGAAGTCACCAATGTGACCAGTCTCGTGACGGCCTGTGAGACGGAGTTCGTTGTCTTCACCATAGACGGCGATGTGTTCGTTGTGACGCTTCGACAGCTTTTGGATCGCCTCATCAATGTGCTTCATTCCTCCTGGCTCGCGCATAGGGAGGGTGCTGTAGTTGGTGTGGCAGCCAGCACCGTTCCAATCGCCCGCCAAAGGCTTGGGGTGGAACGAAACTTTGACGCCCCACTGCTCGGCGATGCGGACCAAGAGGTAGCGTGCCATCCAAAGATGGTCACCCATGGAGATGCCTTCACAAGGACCGACCTGGAACTCCCACTGAGCAGGCATAACCTCGGCATTGATACCACTGATGTTCACGCCGGCATAGAGACAAGCACGGTAGTGAGCCTCGATCAGGTCACGAGCAAAGACCTTTCCCGTGCCTAAACAAACGGTGAGATCACGAGCATGCATGTAAGAGACACAACATACCTGCACCGCAGTAATAGGGGCCTTGGGGACCAGGGAAACCACCCTTTGGCCAGCCGAAAGGAGTGGTGGAATCGGCATCGAAGAGGGTGTACTCTTGCTCAAGACCGAACCAAGGCTTGACGTCCTTTGCTAACTCCATGACCTTGGCGGCGTGGTGACGATAGTTGGTCCTGTTCGGCGTGCCGTCATTGTTGTAAGTCTCCGCAAGAACAAGGATATTATCACCGCCGCGGAATGGATCCTTGAAGATCGCAGCAGGGCGGAGATAGACATCAGAATCACTCCCGGGCGCCTGATTGGTAGAGGAACCATCAAAGTCCCAGATGCGGAGCTGACCAATGTCGGTTATCTTCTTGGAGACGGTCTACAAGCAATGTCAGCAACGAAGGGGTTACAGGATGGGACGAAACATACCGTAGTCTTCGAACGGAGACCACTGTCACCATCGATCCAGACATCTGGGGAGATTTGAGTATAGAATGGGGACAATGTCGAGAGAGAGCATACACTCGGCCTGGACCTTATCGCCCTGGGGCAGAGCAAGGAAGGGGGCGAGGAGATCGTTGCGGTAGGTGTAGGGAGAGGAAGACATCTGGGAGAGCGCTGGCAACATCAATTTCGAGGGCAGCGCTTTAATAGCAATCGGGGCGATGAGGTCTATTGATATTTGTTGACATAGATTCTCATTGGTCGATAAGAATGGATAGCCAGGCACGTTTGTTCGGCCGAGCACGTGCTTGATCCGGCCAGGTATTGATTAAAAAAAATAACGATATTTACCCGCAAAAAACCCCCCAGTCTATTTCCCCGCGTCACCTTTGCCGTACTGCTCGTCGTCGCCGCCCGCCAGCCTTGTTAGCCGGTGCAGGCCGCCCCGTCTTCCGAGTCGTCATTGCTGGATTTCCACCAGACTCGTTTCCCTCTTCGCTCTCTTCCACTACTTCTTCAACGGGCTCCTTTTTTCCCACAAGCTGCCAGACCAAGGACACAAACCACGTTCTCGAAATTGCAGGGGTGGTCGCAGAGGACTCATCAAGCAAATGCAGGTCCGGTCCGTCGCACTGCCAAGGTGTAGGTATCTGTCAGCCAGCCACCATGCAGTGTCGGCCGACTTACTATATAGACTTCGTTGCCATCAACAACCATGTCAATCATCTTGCCCGGCACCATATTGCCCTCTTCGTTCATACGTGGCGCTCCACCAAGGTTGACCTTGACCTATGCACGCCACATACAGTTACCATCAGGAACGCAAGCACTTGACGTCAGCTAACCTTCCGTCGTCCTTCCAGCGGAACCATTTTTGGTCCCCACGCTGCCAACCTTGCGTTACGTATTGTCTGGCGCACCTTTTCTAGGTCTCGTTCGTAGTTTATCTTCTGCACGACATATTGCAACCCGCTAGTCAAAATAACCAAGAACACCAAAACCATCTGTAGCACAACCGTTCAGCTAGCCACACATCTCCACACGACTGATGTGCCTACCACAAATCCTGGGCGAAATCTAGAGTAATAGTACCCGGTGCCCCTCCATTTTGGTACACCGTTTTTGTAGAAAAAGTCATACCTTGTTTGGAACATTAGTCACGCTCCATGGATTGGAGACTACCGACACCTACCGTTTGCGGCCCTCGGTATTTCTCAATATATTGACAATGACACCCAGTCTTGCAAATCGTTCGTGGATACCCTTGATACCCGGATTCTTGTCAGGGCTATAATGCTATTAGCTACCTTATGAAAGTATCAGGACCGAACTGACTGAAGCTGTATGCTTTTTTTCCGGTATGCCTTGTTGATCTCCGCAAGGGAGGCCGTCGGAGAAAGGTCTAGCCAGGAGTAAAATGTCGTCCCTTTTCCTGTACAATGCCAGTCCATTTTTAGTCCCAAGGAGAATGTCTAACATGGCTCGAAAACGCACCTTCAGCTGCTTCTAGGGCCCCAACGATGTCAAAAATCTCATGGTCTTCCTGAAGTGCATGTTTGAATATGGCCGACAAGTGGCTAGGTGCTTCTTAGCTCACTTACCTTTGTCCACCTGTTGTAGACCATGACCTTTGTCAGCAGCTGTTCATGGAACCAGTGAATGATGAGCTCTCACGCTAACACGACCGTCACTAGCACCGCCAGGAAGGCAGTGAAGAAGAGTGTTCTCATCTTGACAGGGAGTCAAGTCCCAAAGTGCACACGAAGGAACAAATTGAGTTCCAAGAAACATCGCACACGCGCAAAAGGACGTGAAGGTCACATGACTCAGTCAATTCACGTTTTCATGGACTGTCAACTTGGAAGTACCCTCACAACATGGCACCCCGTAGAAAATGTTTGATATGTGGGTCCCGGCAGTGGCGGAAGAATGCTATGGGCCTAGTTACTTGCAGCGAGGGACATGTTCTCCAGGTGAGCACTCAGCATAGTGACCTATCTTTGCATGTAATCATTATGATAGCACTACATCAATGAATCCGAAGATGCAGACGATGTGGGCACCCATACGATGCGGAAGCGCACTATCAAGGCTAGTCAGAAGAAGAGAGAAAGGGCGAGCAGAGCTGACCCGAAGTGTGCGCGATCCTCAACCCATTCATGATAAATACTGACTGCGCATTTTAGTCTATCATGGAGACAGAGCCCGTTTCCACTACTACCAGTGCCTACAGCTGCTCTTCCGGAAACAAGTCGCGGCATTGATAGCACTCTGGAATCTCCCACCGGAATTCGAGGTGGGTCTGCCCTTGGAACATGTGGATCTAGATGTATTTATCGTGCCAAGGCGATCTGTAGGGACTTGTGGGTATTGCATCTCAATCTTATGCCGAATCCACCACCCGCAGAGCCTTTTCATTATACGCGAGAGCAGGATGAACTCGAGTGGAACGGAAGGGGAGGTGGTGATCAATCAGGACCTGAGAATGGGAAGAAGAACGCTGTTCCGGGACCTGACGAAAATTCGACGTCAAGCGAAGATGACATGTTTGCGCCAGACATCGCGGTCCTCCTGGAAGAGAATTCTGAAGTCAGTTCGTCGGAAGACGAGTTAGGCGGCAACGAAGCTGGTGCTACAAACATGCAGACATCCTTTAAAAATCCGTTCGTAAGTCGTGCAGATCGACCAGAGAACACGATCGCAGTGCTTGTCCTTGCGTGCTGGACCTTTCGGCTGCCTGTCGTTTACATGGACTTTATCCGGTGAGCTACACTAAAAGCTCTGGCTTGTCAGTATATGAGATGGCACTGATTGGCATGGACCAGTGCCATCGAATGCTATTCGGTTCCGTATCTTGATCATATTCACACCCTCCCGTCGTCGCTTGCATGCCACCTCAATAAACATGCTGTTCAGGCATTGTCTCCTCATGTAAGAGTTGACACTTATCCATTACGCTAATGCTGAACCAATAATACAGCACGCGCCAAAAACTTTGTCTTTGCATCGCCTTGCCTCCCGTCTGGCGAACCGACTGTATGACACATTTGACATCGTTATCCCGGCTCTCAACGCAGCTCCGGTTCTTTGGCGCGTTGTGCAAGAATGCTACTGTGGCACACGTGCGTTTACTCGTTTATGGAAGGAGCCGCAGTGATGAAATCCTCGTTTAGCGATGCTGTATGCGCTGACGAAGAAGGTCGGAACCATGCTTCCTCTGGGACTGACCATTCGAGGTTCATTATCGACTGTGCTGTCTGACGCAGACAGTCAGAGACACGAGAACCCACCACCCGAAGTGTCACTTGCGGCCAGTGCGATGGTGGTACTGAAGCTCGTTTATGGTTTGGATGGGAAACGAAGGCAAGTACTTTTGCGTACATGGATGGGATCGCCAACTGAATTTGTCGCAGGCAGCCCAGGGACTCAGGAGAAGCCGCGTGGGCATTTCCTAGTATGACCGATTTCTTGGCAGCTGTCAAAGAAGCGGATCATGCGGAGAGTCATTCAAGCACACGGTTGTCATCCTTGTTTGTCACGGCATGACGCTATTGTTTATTTCTGTGCTGTGCTCACACTCGAGGATGCAGGTCCGTGGCCGATCTGGACGAGTCAGCGCTCGACGAGTATATCGATTTCTGTCAACGGGTGTTGCTGCACCCTAATGCCGATGGCGGTCCGTTGTTTTCGCCAGATCCGGGAAGAACGTGCTGCTGATTTAGATCGCAGATCAACACCGTGTTATTGGTAACTATTTTCCCCTGGCAAACGCGACAGCCGATCCAATGCAAGGCAAACATCGCCGTCTGAGGGGACGAGGGCTCCCAGCACCGAGGGAAAGTGATGAGATCGGTGTCCTCGCGCCGGGTGAAATGTACACCATCTACGACGCTAAAGATGTGCTGGGAAACATCCCTGGAGACCTACAAATAGTCGTCGACAGGTGTGCGCGGTGGGCGGGGATCCGCTGTGACTATTTGTGCGGCGTGGTGGAGCGGTACGAGCGACGACTGTTGCGGTGGTGGCAAGATGAGCGACGCGAACGGGGCGAACAAGCGGGACATTAAGGGCGTGGAGGAGAGGTGGCTGGATCCAGATCCAGGTGGTAAATATGGAACTGAACGTGGTTCAGGATGAAATGCGGCTTCACACGGGGGTGTCGGTGTGCTGAGTCGCGAGTGTTAACCTCGTTGTCGTCTTTGTCGTCGTCCGTCACGGCTCCCGGTTAAGTAACTCGGTAGCTAGTAGGCTCATGTCAGTCTCATTTGTAATGCTCTAACACCATCACCACATCACTCCTTTCTCCTCCTCCTCCACCACCACCACTCGATGCGCAGATTCGCATCCGTCTTCAGTGCCTCCAGGCGCGGTGACAAGTCCGATGTACCTTCTCCCCAACACGACGACACCCGCCCCCGTCTCGTCCACAAAAAGTCAAGGGTCTTTCACTCTTTCTCTAGAAAACACCTCTCTTCCATTGACCCTCCGTCACCGCCCCCCCTCGTTGCAACCGACCTCACCAACTCATCCTCATCCTCCTCCAGCGGCTCAACCACCATCCGCACACCCGATGATGACGGCCTCCCACGCACACCGAGCAAGAAGGGCAGTTGGAGGTCATGGTTAGGGGGAAAGAATGCCCCAGTCGGTGATCATCCCGAGGAACACCACTCCCCCTGGAAATCCCAGAGCGTCCTTCGCACTCTACAACCCCCCTCCAACAATGCGGACGATGTTTCCGAACAGTCCGACGACCCCTACGGTGACTCCGACGACGCTGACAACCTGTCGTACTCCCCTCAACAGAGAGCCACTGCTCGCACAAATGCGCACGCTATGATCATGAACAGCCTCGTGCACGACTCCACCTTCCCCCCATTGCTCCAGTCGTCGGAGGGCATCTCTTTCCCTCGCTCGTGCCATAATTTCCGACACCTCCGCCGTCGTGAGACGCTTGAATCCGAAATGCATAAAAAGTCGCTGCTAGCCCGACTAGACTGTCTATCTCCCACCGCGGAATCATCAATCGCGCCTCTCGCTTTGAAACAGATCATGCTGAAACCACGGACCCATCCCCATCGCAACACTCAGGACGACTTCTTCCACTCGGCTGATTCTGTGAGCTTTCGCAGCAGCGGCCTCGAGAATTGGGTTTCGCGCTCTTGCTTCGAGGACAGGTTTCGCCTCTGGACTTGCTCTGACTCGGGTGAAATCTATTGCACTGGAATTCCAGGGTCTCATCTCGGGGTTGCTGCGTTGGAATTTTCCGAGTCACTTGAGCTTCTGGCCGGTACGCTGCTGGAGAGTGGCGAGGGAGTGGAGGCAAATATCCCATTCGACCCTGGTTTGGAGTTCTCCCTGCCGCCTTTGACCTTGAGTGAGCGCATTCGTTCCTCGCACTGTGATCACCGAGACTCAGTTTTTTGCCCTGCAGATCTCGATTCTCCTGCAACGCGACTGAAAGAACCGGAACCGGCGCCGCTCTCTTCCCCGCCCGACCTGACGCGGTTCAAAGATTCATCCGCCAAACGGTTTCCGCCACTAGAAGTCAACCTTTCCCCGGGAGCCGGGGCCGAGGAGCCATTGGGTGCGCGACAAGTTGATGTCCCGATGACTTCGACCGGATCTGCAGTAGCGAACGATCCCGTTCCGAAACGAGGAGTCCGGTTTGCAGATGATGACGGCAAGGACGATCAGATACCGTTGGGCCACGTCCTTCGCATCCGGAAGAACAAGGAACAGAAGGCCCGCTTTCTCCGAGAAGAGCGGGCACGTCGCGAACGAGCAACACAGCATCCCATGGTGAATCGCAGAACAACCGCACCGCCACCAGAGAATCCTCCCCAGAGGCCCGTTGTCCCGCGACATATCCCCGCAAGGCCACTCGTCTCCTTACACGAACCCTCGAAACCCCCCCAACAGACAACCGTCTCGCGTGTCCTTCGCGAGGAAGACCGTGTCCGTCAGGAGGTCGAGAAGATTGAGATGGAGAAGCTGAGAAGATCCAGAGAGTTGGCGAGACAGCAGGCAGAGGAACGCGAGCACACCTACATGGAGGAACTTCAAGCCACGCGAGCACGCCGCGAGGCCTCCCGTGCTGGCCGTCCCCTCGAGTCCGCATCATTGTCTCCACGGGTTGCTGACCGCGGTCGTTCTGGATCCCGAGACTCGATGCTCGCTTCGCCTCGTGGCGCACACAAGCATACGCCGGAACTAGTTTTCTCGCCCGTCTCGCCTCACGGGGGTTCCCCTTCGAGCTCTGTGCCAGCCACGCCTGGAAGCCAATACAGCCTCTCACGACCGCCCTCTGTGTACTCGGCCCACACGGCGTCATCAGAGGACGTAAGGGGACGCGATGGAAAACGCATCAGTAGACGCATGTCTACAATTGCAGACTCCACAAAAGGGATGTTGCTCTACCCGCCATACGATCCCCGAGCCTCATTCAACCCATATGCGTGGACGAATGCCCCGATGGTTCCCGCAATATCGCCCATCCCGCAGATGCCTGTTATCCCGAGCGTCAACGGCGTTCCGTTTTATGGGGGAGACATGCCTTTGCTTCCTCCGACCGCTCCGTTCATGATGAATCAGTTTGGCGTTCGTTCACGTTCGTATACTGGATCGATCGGACAGCAATCCCCTCTTCAAAGTTCGACCTCGCTTCCCAGGAATTACAGCTCTGAGGGAGTTAATTCCAGTAGTCGCACCTCGAGCCCCCCCTCGTCCGGGTCCCATCAGAGACATTCCAGTGACGAGGCTTGGGTGGCGAGAACACGTGGAGACTCTCGATCAGCAAGTTCCAACGACGTTCGGGGTAGTACAACGTCCGTGCCCATGCGTGTCTCTCCGTCGCATAGCAACCCCCAGCGGTCAAGTTGGCTCTCCCCTGAACAGAATCCGTCAAGAAAATCGACGTTGAGACCTGTATCCAGTGTTTATCCCTCGAGCCCATCTGCGCATGCACGTCGGCGTACTGCTGCATCATAGAAGACTGCACTTGTTGTTCATGGTACAGACACCTTGCATTTTCGCTGTTTGCAGCGGATTCCACTCCTTCGGACACACTCATTTGATACCCTCGGAATTAAATCGTCATATCATGCACAAAGACATTACACACTACGTCGACATATACTATGGATGTTTGCTAACTTAATTCTCACCAGTTGACACAGGGTTTCCTTTTCTTTTTCAAATTGTCTGGACGATTACATTGCGGCTCCTTGCATTTTGCAGTCGTTTTGGGACCGATATTGATGCAACATGATTTTCTTCTCATGCAATTTTTATTAGGCTTTACATTGTGCTCGTCGACACACTCGCCTCGCTCAGATCTATTACTACAATGTAAAATGCATTCTTGTGGTCCCGCATCCAGCTGTGGGGCTTTCGTGCATGAAAGTAGTCGTAACGAATTAGGAAGAATACATGGCGGAATGCAGGTAGAGATATCAGCCGAGGCCTCCCCATGGACCACGTATTCTTCGGGCAAGTTGTATATCGCGCTGCATGATAGTGACGCGTTTGGCGTGTATAGCACAGAGATTTCTTGGGGGCAGAGAGACGCGTTAGGAGAGAAGAGAAGGGGAAAGCGCAAACGCCACGCACGCGTCTTCAAACAAATGGACGAGGAAAGCCTCGGTGGCCTCTTGCAATGCCAATATGGCAGAGCTCTGCCAGCGCAAACCAGTGTCACCCATTTGATAGTTGGTGTCCGTCATCATATCCAACGCGATCTCGCGAACCTGCACGTTGTACGCGGGACGTGAGAACGACAAGGAGCGAATAGGAAAAAACGTGGGACGCACGACGCGAGAAAAGGGGAGTCTGCGGAGGAGGAGGTCGGTACTACGCTGGTACTTGCGAATCTCGCGGAGGGCGAGGGTGCCGGGCCGGTAACGCCGTTTCTTG
>JBBPPG010000073.1:0-57268 GCA_038091855.1 Leccinellum luteum | reverse complement strand
CGTAAGTATCTCTTATCGTATTTGAAATAGATAGGGTAATGGATGACCCTATCCAATAGCATTAAGTGCTCTTATCTATGACGTCATTGTCAGAGATAGCGATGAATAATCGTAAAGATTATGTAAATATAGATCGGTCTAGAATGGACCGGTCTAGGCACGGTAGCAATAAAGTGAAATGGAATACTACCGTTCCAACAGGCCCTACAGGCAATATATCAGCTATTCTTTCTGTCTGTTTCTTTTGTAATGTAGTTGATCCCTCTCCACTGAAGTAGAAATATCACTCATGAGTGATGTATCAGGACCTTCCCATGGTATTGATATATCAGTGTTGTCCTGGGCACAGGTACCGAAGCATGAGCATGGTGATATATTGGGTGATATATTGGCAGTGGGCTGCAAATCTAGAATGTATGTACTTCAAGTTACAAGAACTGATAATATATCATGATTCATATATCACTGTGATATCCAGTTCATGTGCAGTAGTGCACAATGAGCACGAGCGATGTATCAGTGGGGCTGCAAATGTAGAACAGACTTACTTACAACTTACAACTTACAAGGGTGATATATCAGGGCAACGGTGCCCTAGTATGGAACCATGAGCATAGTGGGTGATATATCAGTGCCAGTGGGCTGCAATTGTCAAACAGTTGTACTTCAAGTTACCAAGCATGAGTGATATATCAGGATGATAACAGTGTTCCAATATGGAACATCATTGGGTGATATATCAGTGGGTGATGTATCAGTGGGCCAATGGTATCATACAAAACAGATACTTACAAGGGTGATATATCAGTGGTGATGTATCAGTGGACCAGTGGGATCATATAAAACAGATACTTACTACAAGGGTGATATATCAGTGGGTAATGTATCAGTGGGCCAATGATATCATACAAAACAGATACTTACAAGGGTGATATATCAGTGGGCACTGGGTAATGTATCAGAGGGCCAATGGCATCATACAAAACAGATACTTACAAGGGTAATATATCAGTGGTGATGTATCAGTGGGCCAATGGTATCATTCAAAACAGATACTTACAAGGGTAATATATCACTGAATATCAGTGGGTGATGTATCAGTGGACCAATGGTATCATACAAAATAGATACTTACAAGGATGATATATCAGTGGGTGATATATCAGTGGACCAGTGGTATCATACAAAACAGATACTTACAAGGGTGATATATCAGTGGTGAATCAGAGGTGATGTATCAGTGGGCCAATGGTATCATACAAAATAGATACTTACAAGGATGATATATCATTGGGTGATGTATCAGTGGGCCAATGGTATCATACAAAATAGATACTTACAAGGATGATATATCATTGGGTGATGTATCAGTGGGCCAATGGTATCATATAAAACAGATACCTACAAGGGTGATACTATATCAGTGGGTGATGTATCAGTGGACCAGTGGGATCATATAAAACAGATACTTACAAGGGTGATATATCAGTGGGTGATGTATCAGTGGGCCAATGGTAGTATCATACAAAACAGATACTTACAAGGTTGATATATCAGTGGATGGTGTATCAGTGGGCCAGTGGGACCATACAAAACAGACTTACAAGGGTGATATATCAGTGGAGGATCCCTACCAGGTATTAGCACAGTCATGTATAGTATTTATTGTGCTAGTACAAGTATCTGATATATCATTTCTACTGCTACAGGTGCTTTTTCATTCAATTTTGGAACAGTGATACGTTCGTGCCATGGAGCATCTGTGATGAAACATGCATTGGTCATGCTCTCTGGGATGCAGAGGGGTCAAGCAATGCCAAAAACCTGCGTAAGCCGTTCACCGCGAGGTTTAGTGACGCATGCAGTGCCACAGGTATGCAATTTGTGGTCAATGTGACCATTTCTGGCTCCACTGTAAGCTCTGTATCGTTACGAAACATGATCACTTCTGACTGCCTAACAGGCAGACGAGCAGACCATCGGCGCTGCATACTGGTATTCTGCTCGATTTCACAAAGATATTTGGGCTCCAGACGGCATGTTGGGAATGTCTTTCAGATCTATCTCTGCTTATCCTGCCAAGCCATTATTCGCAACGCTCGTGGATTCCAAGGTCATCAAGCCAGTATCTTCAGTCAAGCTCACCTCTGATGGAGGCGAGTTGTACGTCGGTAGAGTGAACCCTGAACTTTACAAAGGTGAATTCACATATACCCCTGTGATGGTGCAGGTGAGATGAAACACCAGGTTGATGTTAATGATCTCTCATACACGCCATTCAGGGAAAGTGGCAAGTGGAAATACAGAGCATTCAGGATGGCAAGGGCAATGTGCTCCTAACCAATATACCCGTCGACATCGACACTGGTGCCACCTTAATAGTTGGTGATCCGACGCGGGTTTCCAAATTCCAATATGTACAAAGCCCTTGGTGGTACGTACGATGGTAAACAATACTATTCCTGTAAGTGTGGAGAGGTTTTCGCAGTTTAGTTGCGCTAACACCTTGTAGTTCCATGCGATTCATTCCCTACCATCAGCTTTAGCTTTAACGGCAAGTCATTTGAGATACCCCCTGAACTCCTCAGACTTGGAAAGGTCCCGGCGGACTCGGAAAATTGTTTTAGCGGCCTCGTCGCTAAAGATATAGGTACTGGTGAGTCTTTCTAACCATCATTTCCTTGATTTTTCATGTTGATCTCCCAGCCCTCGCTCCATAACCATCCTCTTGGTCGGGAATCTTTTCCTCCGGAGCTGCTATACCACCTTTGAAATGGGTGAAAACCCCCGAATCGGATTTGCAGAGTTGCGATAGTAGTATAATTTGGGTCTTTCCTTCTTATTTCATGTAACTTATTTGAATCCATCCTCGCCATAATTTTGTCGATCTTGCACCAACAGTAGGTGAAAGACCGAAGGTGTGAGATCGCGCTGGGCATAAATCATGTACACTTCCGTTTGACTTTTTTCAAAATTAAGCCGCGAAAGCCTTTTTTCCAGATGTGCTACATGTATGATAAAGTTACTAGTTGGAGTCAAAGTCAACTCTCGGCTGAGAACACACACCACACATGCGGCTTTGCAGAGCTCGCCATCCTGAATTGAAAACTTATTGATTTCAATCAATTGAGTCTGGACTCTGATGGTGTTTCAGAGTTCTGATTATTATGCCCGACATCGCATGTTGAATCCAGATCATTAGTTTGATCCATTCAAATTCCTTTTTCGAGTCAGATACGTGGTATTACTACATAATAGCCAAACAGATGTTCGAGCTTCGTTTGAATCTTCCTCATAGTGAACGAGTTCCATATCGTTGAAAGGCCTTCCGTATAGTAAGCATCCATCATCTGCTGCATCGTTGCCACCGGAAAGGGGTCCTACATTGAAAATTAATAAATCAACTTGTGAAATTAGGCTTTGGTCCATTGCTCATTTCCCTTAAGTTCAAACTTATGCGCTTCTCCTTGGCCACAACCATATTTTCACTGGCTGTTTTTGCGACTGCAATGCCCAAGCCAGTGGTCAAAAACAACGGCATTGCCATGAAACTCACTAAACACACATCCTTCCCGAGCCCAGATAACACTGTTGATGTTAATGCATTCAATGCTCACGTTGAATCACTCAGCGCGTAAGTTCGTGAGCGCCGGTGACATTGCATTCGCTCTCACTCAAGCATTATTTTCAGCAAGGTTCTTCGTAGCCTCGACAATTATGAAAGGAACACGGGAAGGATCCACCCATATGCCCTGAGTGGGAGCAGGATGCGAGAGCGTGCGGATGGCCTGGGCGCACCTTCAAGTTTGATGACTGACCAGAAGGTGGTCTGGTATGGCGAGATTTCGATCGGTACTCCCCCGGCGACCTTTTCTGGTAGTTTCTCTTCACACTCCTGACATGTGTTTATCCTAATATTATAATCGATTCCCTATCGTCGTGCAGTCGAAATCGACACAGGGTCTAGGTAAGCACTTCTTGTCGAGCACATCCAGCTTCTTACTAGTCAATTTCGGAACAGCGATACGTTCGTGCCATGGGACCTCTGTGATGAAACTTGCAATGGCCACTCTCTCTGGGATGCACAGGGATCAAGCAGTGCCAAAAACCTGCGTAAACCGTTCACCGCGAGGTTTAGTGACGCATGCAGTGCCACAGGTATGCAATTTGTGGACAATGTGACCATTTCTGGCTTCACTGTATGTTCTGTATCGTTACGAAACATGATCACTTCTGACTGCCTAGCAGGCGGACGAGCAGATCATCGGCGCTGCATACTGGTATTCTGCTCGATTTCACAAAGATATTTGGGCTCCAGACGGCATGTTGGGAATGTCTTTCGGATCTATCTCTGCTTATCCTGCCAAGCCATTGTTCGCAACGCTCGTGGATTCCAAGGTCATCGAGCCAGTATTTTCAGTCAAGCTCGCCTCTGATGGAGGCGAGTTGTACGTCGGTGGAGTGAACCCTGAACTTTACAAAGGTGAATTCACGTATACCCCTGTGACGGTGCAGGTGAGATGAAACGCCAGGTGGATGTAAATGATCTCTCATATAAGCCATGCAGGGACAGTGGCAAGTGGAAGTACAGAGCATTCAGGATGGCAAGGGCAATGTGCTCCTAACCAATATACCCGTCATCATCGACACTGGTGCCACCTTCATAGTTGGTGATCCGACGCGAGTTTCCAATATGTACAGAGCCCTTGGTGGTACGTACGAGGGTAAAGGATATTATTCCTGTAAGTGTGAAGAGGTTTTCGCAATTTAGTTGCACTAACACCTTGTAGTTCCATGCGATTCATTCCCTGCTATCAGCCTTAGCTTTAATGGCAAGTCGTTTGAGATGCCTCCCGAACTCCTCAGAATTGGAAAGGTCTCGCGGAGCCCTGGAAAGTGTTTTAGCGGCATCGTCGCTGAAGATATAGGTACTGGTGAGTCTTCTAACCGTCGTTTCCTCGATTGTCTATGTTGATCATGACTAGCGTACTGGTTGGTTGGGAATATTTTCCTCCGGAGCTGCTATACCACATTCGAATTCGGTGAAAACCCCCGAATCGGATTTGCAGAGTTGCGATAGTAGTATAATTTTGATCTTTCCTTCCTGTTCCATGTAACTTATTTGAATCCATCCTCGCCATGATTTTGTCGATCTTGCAAAAATAGTAGGTGAAAGACCGAAGGTGTGAGATCACGCTGGGCATAAATCATGCACACTTCCATTTGACTTTTTTTGTCTTCGGACTAGTACGAGCAGCGTGCATACGTGTACTAATTAGAAATACTTGTGCATCGCCGGGAGAGCCTCCCCGACGTAATGCATCATGAGAGCAAGTCTAGTGACTGTGTCGGGAAATATTGCTGATCAGACACATCCTTTTTGCTTGCTCGGCCCAACAGGAAAGCCCTCTCAACGAGTAGCTCATTCACCAGGGAGAAACCAGGCAAGGTTAAATTGATCAATTGCGTTTTCGACGAGCAGAGCCTCTAGCCACTGGCTTCGTGACCCTCCAGAGGAAATGCGGCAGGAAGCGACCACATCACTGCTCTGTGATTGAGGCATAAGTTAAACCTCCCACCCTGTACCATCTTCAATGCGTTCAAAATCTCGTTCAGACATGCTTAGGGACATCCCGGTGTCATCAGTGGCTTCGGGAAGAGCGTCTCGAGCAAGCGGGACCTTCAGAGCGATAAGAGAGTCTGCCAATGACGATGACGATATGAGCTGTAACATCCTGGATACCAGGAGCCTGAGGAGTGGGGGGAAAGCTGAGGACATTAGAGACGTCGATGAAGGGACATATGAAACACGATCAACATAAAGTACAAGGGAGAGACGTGTAGGAAGAATATAACTCAGGCTGCTCGACCTTTCTAGTCTCGCCGTGAGGTGCATAACAACCCTATCGGTGCTGATGGAGGCGACGAGAGATGCGTCCCCGACTCGGAGGGAGATTGTAGCGCGTTTGCGCGCGTTGTTCGTGACGAAAAGGTCGACGGGTGCTCTATCAGCAACGACTGTGCCGCGAGACGACCCGACTGGTCGAGATGATCGCCTGCAGCGATGGTTTTGTCGTTGGTAGCTGTATGGACGAGTGAACAACGAGGGAAAGTATTCCGATTCTGCCGGCCCCCAGAGTTACTCTGGCGAGCCACCATGAGCAGGAGAGAAGAAGGATCCAGAGATACGAACGAGTTGCGGGACGGGCTGACTTCTGTCAGGAGCGTATGTTCGCGAACCTTTGAAGTTGGTGGAAAGAGTGGGGAAGTCTGGCTGAGTAAGCATCTCGAAGTTCTCCCCCGGGCTCAAAGCTCGTTCCATTGACTTGTATCAGACAGTCCGATATCTGGACAGAATCCCAGAGATGAAGGGAGCGGTTGGTGCGGCGCTGCTTGCACTTGGGGACGGGAACTGGAAGATGGGGCGAGGGTAAGCAGGTGGGGAAAACCCAAAAAGGTTTGACGATCGAAGTGACAGAGAAGGTCCTCCTTCAACATTACACATGTGAGTCCTTCTCTCATATATGCGCTTCTTTCTATGGATCGCTCACCTTTGAAAGTCGACATCGTGACCACGACCGTGAGCAGCCTGTCTCGAACACAACGTCGCGGCGCATTTGGATCTATATTCTTGCTCAACATCTCCTACGTTTATTCTCGCCTGGTGTTGAAACCTACGCATCCACGGCTGACAGAATTTGTCACCCGGCCTACCGCAAATGCGCTCACGTCGGCTTTTCGGACCACCAGGTTACTTTGACGCCAACTTTTCACCTCTGATGCAAGTGTCGAGCGAGGACCAGGAAAGGGGGAAAAAAAGTGGGCAGCAGTGCGTGGAAGGCGGCGACCAAGGAAAATTTTACACGATTCTATGATCTGTTGGAGGAAGTCGGGGAGAGGATGGCAAGGGTGTTGGAAGACGAGGATAATGGGAAGAAGGTGATTGCGGAGGAAGCTGTCAAGCTTGTTGTGCCGAGCTTGCAGCGGTTCATTCAGAAACAGAAGGACAAGAGTGAGTGCATGAAAGTCCATTTGTGATGGTAGACGTGGAGTTATGTCTTGCACAAATTGGGTTCTGTGGTCACGTTGTCCGATCCTGTTCCTAATTCCCTAGAATCGATTTCAAATGCACAGTGACTTAAACCGTCAACTCCTGTGGCGCTCTCGATCACGCTCGACGGTTCTTGATTCGTCGCTTTCGCCGATCTATGTGCTCGTCGAGCGCTGGCCCGTATGTTAGAAGTTGAAGCGCCTTATCTCGTAAATCATCTGTGGCCCGGGTTCCCGATAGACTCGGAGGCGGGACATCTGAATCGCTAATCAGTGAGAAGTTGTTGTCTCCCCTTCTAGAATTTAGAGGCGAGCTATAAACCGGAAAGACAACAGCGCAATGTACATACGCGACTTCAAGCCCCAATGCGTCTCAGGGGAAATGCAAGTCTTGGACGTTCACTTACATTGGCCATCAAGTATCACCGACAGCCACAGCTGCGTGTTTGGGACAATCCTGTGTGCATGAGTTACAATAGTGACAGTTTCACCAGGAGCGATCCCCAGGTTTACGGAGACCTGCCCTGAAAACCCATGGTTACTCTGCTAGGGACTCGGAGCTCCGATGTGGTCTCAGATCTCATGATCTGTTCCATTGATACCCTGTAAATGTCGAGTCGTTTGGAGGTGGTGATGACAAAATGATGGTCAGGTCGATCCGACTCGATCGTAGATTAGTTGTCTAGTTCCTTAAGTTATGGCTGATCGGCTACGTACGTTCAGTTATTGTAGACTAGTAGGCTACAGGCTAGTCAGTTGTATTGTCCGGTGGCCGACACTTGTACAGTTTGGCGGTGTATTGGTCTCCGCATGGTATACAACACATTCTGGGCATGTCAAACAATTAGTGCCGTTGCATCAGGGTGTTGCGATCCAGCCTGGAACGTTAACCTCAAGTCCATAGAATGGCTTGTTTTACTACCCCTTTGGCGAGTGCGTGAATCATTGTTGGTAAATAATATTACGACCCTCAGAACTTCGAGCCTGAGAGAAGTAGGTTATAACGAAGAAAACAGTTCGACTTTCAAGCTACATGTACAGTTGGAGTCAAAGTCAACTCTCGGCTGAGAATGTACACCCCACATGCAGCTATCCAGAGTCCCGACTCGAAAACTTATCGATTTCAATCAATTGAGTCTATTTGCGCATCGGCGGTTTCGGAGTTCTGATTATTATGCCCGACACCGCCTGTTGAATTCAGATCATTAGTTTGATCCATTCGTTTCTCCGAGTCCAGACTACTGCCGATAGCCGATCAGATGCTCGAACTTCGTTTGAATCCCCCATAGTGAACGAGTTCTATATGGTTGACACCAATGATCTGCTGCATTGTTACCACGGGGGTTCTTCTACATTGAAGATTAATATGTAAGTCAACCGTGAAATCTGGCTTTTGTCTATTCAAGTTGATCTTTTCCCCCAAGTTCAGACTTATGCACTTCTCATTGACTACGACCATATTTTCACTGGCTGTTCTTGCAACTGCAATGCCCAAACCGGTAGCCAAAAGCAGTGGCATTGCCATGAAACTCACTAAACACACACCCTTCCCGAACTCAGACAACGTTGTTGATGTTGATGCACTCAATGCTCACGCTGCATCGCTCCGCGCGTAAGTTCGTCAGCGGTGAAATCGCATTCGCTCTCACTCAAGCATTATTTTCAGCAAGGTTCTTCGTAGCCTCGACAATTATGAAAGGAACACGGGAAGGATCCACCCATATGCCCTGAGTGAGAGCAGGATGCGAGAGCGTGCGGATGGCCTGGGCGCACCCTCAAGTTTGATGACTGACCAGAAGGTGGTCTGGTATGGCGAGATTTCGATCGGTACTCCCCCGGCGACCTTTTCTGGTAGTTTCTCTTCACGCTCCTGACATGTGTTTATCCTAATATTATAATCGATTCCCTATCGTCGTGCAGTCGAAATCGACACAGGGTCTAGGTAAGCACTTCTTGTCGAGCACATCCAGCTTCTTAGTCAATTTCGGAACAGCGATACGTTCGTGCCATGGGACCTCTGTGATGAAACTTGCAATGGTCACTCTCTCTGGGATGCACAGGGATCAAGCAGTGCCAGAAACCTGCGTAAACCGTTCACCGCGAGGTTTACTGACGGATGTAGCGCCATAGGTATGCAATTTGTGGACAATGTAACCATTTCTGGTTTCACTGTATGTTCCATCGTTTATGAAATATGATGACTTCTGACTGCCTAGCAGGCGGACCAGCAGACCGTTGGTGCTGCATATTGGTATTCTGGTCGATTTCAAAAAAGTAATTGGGCTCCAGACGGCATGTTGGGAATGTCTTTCGGATCTATCTCTGCTTATCCTGCCAAGCCATTATTCGAAACGCTCGTGGACTCCAAGGTCATCGAGCCAGTATTTTCAGTCAAGCTCGCCTCTGATGGAGGCGAGTTGTACATCGGTGGAGCGAGCCCTGAACTTTACAAAGGTGAATTCACGTATACCCCTGTGACGGTGCAGGTGAGATGAAACGCCAGGTTGATGTAAATGATCTCTCTCTCATACACGCCATTCAGGGACAGTGGCAAGTGGAAATACAGAGCATTCAGGATGGCAAGGGCAATGTGCTCCTAACCAATATACCCGTCATTATCGACACTGGTACCACCTTCATAGTTGGTGATCCGACGCGAGTTTCTAATATGTACAGAGCCCTTGGTGGTACGTACGAGGGTGAAGGATATTATTCCTGTAAGTGTGGAGAGGTTTTCGCAATTTAGTTGCACTAACACCTTGTAGTTCCATGCGATTCATTCCCTACCATCAGCTTTAGCTTTAGCGGCAAGTCGTTTGAGATGCCCCCCGAACTCCTCAGACTTGGAAAGGTCTCACGGGACTCGAAAAATTGTTTTAGCGGCCTCGTCGCTAAAGATATAGGTACTGGTGAGTCTTTCTAACCGTCGTTCCCTTGATTTTTCATGTTGATCTCCTAGCCCTCGCTCCGTAACCAGCGTACTGGTTGGTCGGGAATATTTTCCTCCGGAGCTGCTATACCACCTTTGAAATGGGTGAAAACCCCCGAATCGGATTTGCAGAGTTGCGATAGTAGTATAATTTTGGTCCTTTCTTCCTATTTCATGTAACTTATTTGAATCCAACTTGAATCGAAAAATTAACTTGTGAAAGGGGCCTATAAGGCGAGCGAGGTCAAGGCGCAGGGAACGGGTGCGATGAGGTGTGACGTTCATCATCATCCCGTTCAGACATGCCCGGGGCCATCCCAGCGTCACATCAGCGCCTTATAGCACTGGGGATGATGTGCTATTACACCAATAGCACCCGTCGTCCAGACTTCCGATGACCTGTGTCAAGCTTTGAAGAGCGCACGTCGAATGGGTGCAGCACACATTTACAATCGCTTACAAGTCCTTCAAACGGTACAGGGAATACGGGAATAAGGCTCATGGCCTAGACTTCATGGCATTCCGAACAAGGAATGAATGGCACTGTGACCGGTACGATTAGCGATCGCGATGTCAGAATGGCAAGGAACAGCTAACGGAAAGGGTTATCAGGGACCAAACGCTCGAGTCTCGCAGGCAAACGTCATGGGTTACGTTCCTGCCCCCGATCGGAAAATTACTTATAAAAACCACGTATTTGAGCCTCCACTTCTTCCGACGATAGCTTGATATCTGGAAAAAGAAATTAACCGCGTACAGCCCTGTCAAGTGATAGCATGTACTCACACTTTTGAGGGTCTGCCGCGCAAATATGTTACCATCACAAAATTCACAACATGGATGAAGAACGACGAGGTTCATGCACTCACTCTTGCTAAACTCCTTGTCCTTCTGTTTCTGAATGAATCGCTGCAAACTCGGCACGACAAGCTTGACAGCTTCCTCCGCAATCGACTTCTTCCCATCCTCCTCGTCCTCCAACACCCTTGCCATTCGATGCCTCTCCCCGACTTCCTCCAACAGATCATAGAATCGTGTAAACTTTTCCTTGGTCGCCGCCTTCCACGCACTGCCGCCCACTTTTTCCTTTTCTCGGTCCTCGCTCAACGCCTGCATCAGAGGTGAAAAGTTGGCGTCAAAGTAACCTGCTTTCGTGGTCCGAAAAGCCGAAGTGAGCGCGTCCGCGGTAGGCCGGGTGACAAGTTCTGTCAGCCCCGGATGCGTAGGTTTTAACACCAGGCGAGAATAAACGTAGGAGATGTTGTTGAGCAAGAATATAGACCCGAATGCGCCGCGACGTTGTGTTCGAGACAGGGTTGTCAGGCTGCTCACGGTCGTGGTCACGATGTCGACTTTCAAACGCATTCGCAAGTGAGCGATCTATAGAAAGAAGCGTATATATGAGAGAAGGACTCACAGGTGTAATGTTGAAGGAGGACCTTCTCTGTCACTTCGATCGTCAAACCTTTTTGGGTTTTCCCCACCTGCTTACCCTCGCCCATCTTCCAGTTCCCGTCCCCAAGTGCAAGAAGCGCCGCACCAACCGCTCCCTTCACCTCTGGTATTCTATCTAGATATCGGACTGTCTGATACAAGTCAACGGAACGAGCTTTGAGCCCGGGGAAGAAGTTCGAGACGCTTACAGATATCGTGAAATCAGCCAGACTCACGCCCAACTCCCCACCCTTTCCTGGACCCGTAGCCGCCAACTTCAAATCTGCCAAGAATTCCGGAAAGGTTCGCAAACATACGCTCCTGACAGAAGTCAGCCCGTCCCGCAACTCGTTCGTGTCTCTGGATCCTTCTCCTCTCCTGCTCATGATGACTTCCCAGCGACTCTGGGGAGCCGACAGAGCAGCGTAGGTAGCGAGCGCATGGAAAGTGTATTTATGAAGGGAGCGTTTGATGATAGCAGTCAAGGAAGAGAGTGTATCCGTGAAGAGCGTGAGAAGGGGATTAAGCAGAGTATCGTAGGTGGATGCCAAGAGAGGGGGGGCGGTCAGAGGCGCAAGATCGGTAAGAAGGGAATATTCGGTCTTAATATACGGCACAGTCAGCTGAAAAACCGGTCGCAGAAAAAGAAACCTCTTGCCTCTGCGATACGAATTAGGTTTTCCACCCAGGTTCCGAATTCCTTGCCCGCAATCACACCATCCAACGTCTCAGCACGATCGACGACTCTTTTGGCATGCGTTTCCAACGACTTGCGATTCCACGCTCCGCGCATGTCAGCATAACCACGCTGTGCCTCCCTCAAGGTAGCAAGAATATTCTGACCAGCTGGATGTGACGGATGTGTGGACGGCAACGGAAGACTGCGCAAGAATACAACGAGAGGTTTGAGATGGGCGAGCAACGCTGGCGGGAACGTCGAAGGCGTAAAGTCAAGACCTGCTATCGGAGGCGAACCCGATGATCCTTCAGCGACGAGTTTCGTGTACAATTGCGTGAGCTTCTTTGCGCCGGTTTCAATGAGACGGGCCTATAGGCAGCGGTAATGGGTAGCCCAATCTGCACTCAGACTCACGATAAAACGCGGGATGTACCTTTTCACGCGAATCTTCGTCCGAAGATTTGAACGCGATAGCCGCATTCAAGCGCGCAAGAGTATCAATATATACGTCCAGTTGTCCTGCCTGAGGACTGGAGGAAATTTTCTTCGTGTCAGCATGACAACCTTGGAACCAAAAACAAGTCGATGCGTACCCTCGTAGGATAAGACCCTCTTCTTCTGCAATCCCTTCATGGCTGCTCGCCACCTCATCTATTTTCAAAAGCGCACGATCGATGTCTGCTCGGGCCCGTTGTGAGGAATGCTGGTTTCGACATCCAACTCCAAATGCGTACTGTGCGACCGGTGGTTGAGTTTCTGTGTAGCGGCGTACAGCGGAAGAATCGATTTTTCCAACTTGACCAAACGGGTATCAAAGTTGGACAGTATAGCTAGTGATATGAGCTTCGATCGTGACGAATGCAAATGTTGGTGCAACGTACATCTCATCCGTTGTGATATCTGATGTGTCTTGTTCAAGTTTTGTTCGAGCTGAACGTGTCGCAGGTCAGCCATGAAAATCTAGCGTCAGGAGCATTACAACTCACCAGTTCGATCTCGGCACTCTCATCGTCCATGGTCGGTGACGTTAGTAGCAATATTTGGACTGGCGGCAGAAGGCGTATGTCTGCATTATAACATGCCCCTGAACTAAGGTTAGGGTTTCGAATCCTTTTCCGACGCAGGCTCCTATTGCGATTGTGGTCTAGGATGTTTACAACAATGATGTCCCTCGTTCGCCGATTGCTCCCCGTCCTACCTTTCAATAGTACTACAGAAAAGGAGGGTAAGTAATACCACGAGATGTTCTTTCATCGGATCAAGGAGCTCATCATCGAAAACAAAACGAATGATATATCATGGAATTAGATGAAAACTGTAAATCAGATCCTCGAATGCGATTCCTCCAGCGACTAGCCCTCCTGGAAAAAGCTGAACGCGACGACTACGAGTCAGCACTCGCGTTGGAGCATAGGGGATGGCTTCCACCACCGACGCAGGCACAAATAGAAATGGGAAATGTATCCTTTTCAGAGTTGTTGTGAGTGTCTTTCCCCCGTCATCGTGTATAGAGAATCGATCATGATCTTCAGAGAAAAACTCCTGGTCGCCGATACAGTGTCCGAGCGACCTCAGCCCGAAACGGGGACCACCTCAAAGAATACAATTATCCCCCAAAGACAGAAAACCCAACAGCCAGCCAGGTAACGAAATTGAATGGCATTCCAGGTCTTCACCGACTTACCATGCACGAATCTCGGTAGAGTCGAATGTGTCGTCTGCCGAGACGATGTCGAGTGCATCGCCTGCCTCACCGGGCTCTGCGGCCATTCCATCTGTCCCCAGTGCGTGGTCGCTATGGCCGAAGTGGCCAACAACAACGAAGGATTGTTTCCCTTGCAATGTTGTCAAATACAGCTTCCCATGGACATCTTCCTAAGCTTCTTGTCCGGTTCACACCGTACGGCTTTTTCGTCCAAGTGCGCCGAGGCAGCCACGCCTGCCAACTTGCGCGTCTACTGCTCCAACAAAAGGTGTTTGAACTTCATCAGTAGATCACCGGCATCGACACCGTGTGTAATGTCGTGTCCGGAATGCAGCACGAACGTATGCTCCGGATGCAAAAACCACGCACACCCTGGAGAAAGCTGTAGCGACAACTTTGAAGCCTCCCGAGTTCGTGCTCTTGCAGAAAAGCAGAAGTGGAAAACCTGCCCCAGATGTCAAATGATAGTGGAGCGCTCCTCCGGTTGTTGTTATATGGTCTGCCGGTGTCGTCAAGCATTTTGCTATGAATGCGGGAACGCTATGAATGCGGGAACGCATGTTCATGCCCATTAGCGCAGACACGTGCACTGTAGTTCACGTACTACGAGCCGACCATATAATCAGCTAGCCCGTTCTTTCGTCGTTAACCATCGCTAACCGCGGGGCTCCTTCCTGGTGTCTAGATCCACCCGGAAAGCCAGGAGATATCTGAGTCAAAATCGAGTCCCGAGTAGCCACGGAATGTTCTAGGCGGAAACAATCATCATTCGCCCATCGCCAGATAAACTAGGTACACGACCATACCGCGCCGATGATCAGTAAGGCTTGAACCTCCGAGACTCCTTCAACTTTTCTATGCGCGCCTTGTCCGCCTCAAAGTTCTTCCTGAGATCGAGCAACGCTGGAAACAAACAATATTTTCAGCCAGAGCACCGTAACGTAATTCCACCCCGCCCCACCTGTTCTCTGCTTTTCAGCCTTTTGGAACGCATAAAACGATTCCTTCTCCTTTGGCTCCTTCTTCCTCTTACCGCTTCCCGTTTTCCCCGTCAGCTCAAACGTTTTGCTCGCGACCCCGACGCCACCGCCGAGCGTCTGGCCGTAGGCTCCGCCCCTCGTCACGAGCGTGAACCCGTCCTCATCCACGATTGCCTCTCCCTTGCGATACGCCGACCGTCTCTTCGTCTTCGCCAAATCGAATTCAAAACGCTCCATCCATGTGTCGGCGTGCGCCTTGATGACGTCGAGTGGCGGCCGTTGGGCATCATACATCGCAGCGTAGTGCGCGAGGCCCCGCGGCTCTTCGGAGGAGGACGAGGGCCAGGGCCGTGGCTTGGTCACAGCCGATGCGGCGAGTGCTTTCTCGAGCGACGAGGTGTCCAGGAAGACGACGTGGGCGATGCCGCCCGTTTTTCGGAGTGTCCGGCACGGGACGAGCGGGAGGGGTACGACGCTGGGAGGGACGCTCTCCTCTGTTCGTGGTCGTCCTCGTTTTTTCGACTTTTTTGTTGTTGATTGCGGCTCTTCGCTCTCCGGCGGTTTTGGGGATGGTGATCGCGACGTGGATGGTGACGTCTCTGTGTCTTCCTCTTCCTTTTCTTCTGTCCCGCGCAATGGGTCCCGGTCGTACACGACCCGCTCTACTGTCCCACATGACTTGAAAAAAAGTGAGACTTCGCGATCTGTTGCATCGATGGGAACGTTGACGAGAAAGAGAGTCCTTCCTTCCGGATATATGGCAACGTCTTGAGATCTGGAGATGTGTGCGCGGGCATAAAGTATGTGTGTCGAGTTTGTGTAGGCGACCGGTATGACGGTGAACCCTGAAACGAGTTTTGGGAGACTTGACGTGGATGCCATGGTCGGCGGAGGGACTTGAGAGGAGAGGAAGGTTTCCGTTTGTTATCTTGACCAGACCTTAGTAGGCAGATTCAAAATTATTAGGTTTGTTTGTTCCATACATAGTTGTAAACTTGTTACATATTTACGTAGTACAGTAATGAATCAATGAAGGCATGTACGCTCGATATCAATGGCGTTGATAACATAGAAACGAATATAAAGGAGGCTCCTAATGTGCGATACTCACCCGCTTCCCTTTCCACCCATCCCAATTCTTGACAAGCTTCTCCACCACGAAATGCGCCACGTCCTTCCTCGAAACCGTCCACGGTCCCTCGAGGTCCCCCTCGCTGACCGCGTACGGCTCCCGGCGATTCGATGACGAGTCCTTGCCAGTCATACTATCCGCGCGACATGCGCCGTCCGTCAGGAGTGCTGGCCGCACCACGACCACTTCATCCTTCAACGACCCCGGTATCGGCAAGTTCGCGTTCGACTTCCAGTCCCTACCGAGCACCTCCATCCCGGGGCAGTCCTGGGGGCCCCACTCCCATCCTGCACAGTACGCCAGTACTTCCTCCATGCCACGCTTGTCCGCGTGCGGGCCAGCAAGTAAGTAGCTGTAAAATGGCTTGAGGAGAAATGGGAGCTTTTTGTGGCTGAGATGGGTGGTTCCGATGGACGAAACGGTGATGATCTTTGGATGAGGTGTCGGGATGGTCTCGAGACAGTTAAGGATGGACTGAGTCACGAGGTTGGGAGGCGAGACCATGAAACCCTTGGTGAGTTCGAAATGGGGTGTCCCGCCTATCGAGTGGTGCGCATGAGATCGGGCAAAGGCAACAAGGCAGAAGAGGTCTGACTTACCGACCGTGAAGACGAGAAAGTCGACGGGCTTCCCGTCACCTCCCTGAGCGGCAACCCAGGCATGTTGAACGTCTTCCCTGATGAGTGCGTCGCCTTGGACAAGCCTGGCTTTCCCGGCTCTGACGTACTTTTGAATTGTTTCGTCACCATCGAACACGTTGGGCTTTCTTAACAGGAAGGTAACAGTGGCCCCTAATTCTGTTTACTGTCGTTCAGCACAGCGCACGTCGGGTAGTTACTAGACATACCAAGAAGTCTGACAGACGCAAAGTAACCAATGTTCCTCGACCCTCCAATTGTCAATACCTTGATGTTGCTCATGGCGGCAATGTTTCAGGTCAGACCTGGTAAACAGTCCCTTATAATACCTTACATCATGAGGCTGTGTGATAGCCTGTGCCGTGGTGCATTGATGTGGCGGGTCACACGGCTCTAACCATTGGAGGGCGCTTCGCGCCCGCACTTATTGGTCAATACCTAACACAAGTTATGTCGCACATGACAAGCGGAGAGCAAACATAAATTTCCGCTACCAGGATTCAGCGAACACGTGTTGTAGTTTAATAAAATCATCATGGTCCAGACGCGGGGGAAGACTGTGCGGTAATATTGATAACTCTGCCATCGTCGCAAATGACCCTGAATCGCACTCCAAGGCAATGAGTCTCGGAGAGTTTGTAATGCATGCAGAACTTACGTGGCGTGAACGCTTCTCCTTTTGCTTTGCGGATGCTCGTAAAGTACAGCGTTCCGCTGCCTGCAATAGCCTCAGAACTCGATCATGTGATTTAAAAACCGCCCTAACCTCGGTGACCTTTGAGCCGGAAGCTTACGTCGACGTTCCCCTGCGGCAGGTTGACCTAGTAGATGTGCTGCGTCAGCATCCATACGTCCGGCACGCCAGCAGGAAACCGAAATCAGGCACGCACGGAACCATTGATCCATGGGTCTCCATTGAGGTACCATGCCGGCTCAAACCGTATGGCGTCTCCCAACGCCTCTTGCAATGCTTTATCCTCTCGTGCGGTTTGCAAAACCTGACGTACAACAGAACTCGAGAGACGTTCTTGGTTCATCGCTACGAAGAGGAACGCGGCCCATCCAGATACTCCCACCGCGGCAAACGCGAGAATGAACGGCCACCGTTTCTGCACAAGCCCAATTTAGTTTCTTCGTTGGAAAGTAACAGATGGACGCGGGGTACTTGTATCTTGGGCAAATCATCGCGCCGAGGTGGCCGTGTGTAATAGAGCTTGGGTTTTGAAGGTGCTGCAAAAGTCTCGACATGAGGCTTCTCTGTAGGTGGTGGTGGTCGAGGAGACTGAGTAGTCGATAGACGTGAACGTTGTTCGTAGAAAAGAACACGACACGAGCGAGTTGCTCGAGAGAAGGCTGACATGAATACTACAGGTGGCTGTGCTGCACCATTCTCATTGGATTTAGTACTCCGCTCTTTGTCTACTTCATGTTATCGAATGCCATCTGTGCATGGAGAGGGACTGGACCCACCACTACTAGTTCCATGGTGGTGATAACGAAGAAGCGCAGGCTAGCAACCCGCAAGGAGCACAGGGGATCGTCTGACGATGGCTTTCTCCTTCAATCCTGACTCTCCCGACTCCCGTTATGATGGCCATAGCCTCGGATGACTCGTGCTTCATTTTTTGGGGTTGCAAAAATCCTTCTGGTCCCTTGTCGATGGGAATGATCATCATCACCCGTGATATTTAAGCTCATTGGTTATCGACAACGTCCCAACCGACTTCACGTGAGGGACTATGCTGCCTTCTTAATCTCCCCAACGAAATTATGGATTGCCGGCTAATGGGGCCAGATTGGTCTCTACTGGCGTCAACCTGGCACGTTGGTCCCCGCAAAGACAAATCTGCGCGTTTATTATCCCCGCCAGCCATGGCGTCGCTCTGTTCTGCAAGCAGTATCTCAGTTAATTAATTGCATTGCGCTCCTTGAGAGTAAGCACCCTCCTCGAAAGGCTGACCAGGACTGCTATGTTTTCACACGATCCGGTCGTAAAACGACATGCTCGTGCATATATAACAGTTTTTTTTTCCAGGCCCTTCTCATTGATCGACCGGTTGCTGTACCTATCCTCGTGTAGTATGCCAACCAAAATGTCTTCGTTTCGTCGCTACTGATCAACTATAGGAGCGCCAGTCGTGCACTGATATGATGCACATGTGCGTCCCCTATCTTCCAGATACGAATATTAGGAGAAACGCTCACCCGTCGGGTTCCATTCCATTCTCACTTTCTTCTTCTCTCTCCCCCTAACCATGGCTCTACCCGGTAGTAGTAACTTTGCCGGTGAGCCCCAACTCGGCGACCTCGAAGCCCTCGACCCCGCGTCGCAGGTCCTCGTCGCTGAGTTGGCGCTCAACGACATAGCTGCCATTCAAGCCACACGCAAAGGCAAAGCCCGCTCGGACGTCCCGCTCAGTGACGAAGAACTTGCCTTCGACGTTCAAGCCACCTCCCTGAACGCGCTCATCGAGACTCTGCGTGACCACAGGCTCGCCTCGAGCATCGACCTCGCTATCGAGTCCGACACAGACCAGCTCCAGAGACTCGTGCTCCAAGAATTGGCCGAGCACGATGACCATCGGGCGGCTGTGGCACTAAGAGATGGGCATGATATGCCACAGCAGACAGCATCCCAGCGGATGGTAGAGCAGATTCCAGTGGCTCGACGTCAGCCCCAAGATGCTAGGTTATTCAGAGCAACGATAATTTCGCAGTGCAACTGCTGACTGCTCCCAGGGAACCTCTCCCCACGTACGAGGAAGATGCGGAGAGCACCACGGATTCGGAGGACCTAGAATACATCAGCATGGACATGGAAAACGTCCGCATCACCGGCGCAGCGGCAGCTCCGAAAGCCGCCCCTCGTCCATCTTCAAAGTGAGACTCGTCCCAACCCAACACACGAGAAACTGACACCAAAGTAGCAGGACCGATAGATGGACCGAATGTGTTATCTGCGGGGACCCCGTTGCCCCGGACCGCTCGTTCAAAGCGCCCTGCGCCGATGGGCACCGCTATTGTCGAGGCTGCATCGTTAGCCTCGTCGAAGCGTCCCTGCGCGATGAGAGCCTCTACCCGTTGCGGTGCTGCCAGGAACCGCTCCCACTAGACCCTACTCTCTTCCACTTCATCCCACGCGCGCTACGGTTCCAATTCCTCGACAAGGCTCGCGAATATGCTACACCCGCCAAATCGAGGGTGTACTGCTCCAATCCGAGGTGCTCCGCGTTCCTCGGCGCTTCCGATGAGGAGGACACTGAGACAGAACTCGTCTGTATCGACTGCTTCACTAAAACCTGCTCTCAGTGCAAGAATAACGCACACCCTGGATTCTGTTTCGAAAACCAATTGACGCTCCAGCTGCGCGAAACGGCGACTGCGAATAAGTGGCAAACCTGTCCGGCATGCCACGCCATCGTCGAACTCAGCCACGGGTGTTATCACATCACTTGCCGCTGTTCGATGCAGTTTTGCTATCTATGCGCTGCACCTTGGAAGACATGCCGTTGTGAGCAGTGGGACGATGATCTGCTCTTGAACGATGCCGATAGAAGGGTTCGCAACCAGTTTGGCGATCGGGTTGCTGAGATGCAGCCGGCGATACATGCAACGCGAGTCTCTCAACGGATGGAGGCGTTGCGCGAGAGTCATGAATGCCAGAGCCATTTCTGGAGGTATAGACACGGGTGTGGGGAATGCGAGGAGTGTGGTGATTACTTGCCTATTTTTTTGATGGTTGGTCTTTCATCCTAGACGTGCTCTGGACGTCGTGAGCTGATTCATTGATCACAGCGCTGCATGCGCTGCCAGACTCTAGCATGCAGGCGGTGTTCCATTAATCGGCTGTAGGGCAGCTGCTGTAAGATGATGAAACCGAGAAAGTAATCCAAGTCCCATCCGATATTATCCTAATGTACAATATCTGGATTCGATTACTATGACGTCGGCTGGTCGAGAAGTAGAGGAATAGAAGAAACGTACAGAAAATGCCACAACTATCCCTCCGCCTCATCAGACTGTGTTAGTTCGTCTTCCTCGTCTTCACCCATTTTCTTGCGTTTGCTTGATGTTGATTTGGATGCGCTCTTGCTTGGCCTATTTTTCTTTCCCTCCTTTACCTTGTCGCCGCAGTGTTCCCGAATGACACTCTGGATCTCGCCCATCATATCTTTTAGCAACTCTCCCCTTCCCGGGTCCCCTTCGTCTCCTACACTTGCAGTCGAACCTAACCCAACCTCCGATAGTTTATTCAATACATTGATCTCACACTCCCAGACCTCCATAGCTTCAAACGTCGGGGTCTCGAGTACGAGAGGAATGTCTTGAACGCGAGGGTCTGAAATAATTGTGAGGAATGCCGAGAGCTTTATTGTGCCCCTGCCATAGCATTTGGCCACAAGATGAGGAATCGAAATCAATCATGACGACCTGATGATGAGTGATGATGAAGGACATACAGTCCGATATTTTCGTGTCTATCTTTTTTAGATCCAAGGGGTGTCTTGGAGTCATTAAGGTGCATCCCACGGAGGTATGACAGTCCGACTTGTTCGTCAAACATAGTCACTATCAACAAGGCCCATCTGAGTCTACCAAAGGTGAAATTGATTTGCAGCCGGCTCACTGGTTTCGCTGCCCGTAGCCGGAATACTGAGTGAAAAGGTTCACTGAGATGAAATGAAACTCACTCCCAACCTGTTTTTGTGGAGATGTCGTAGCCCTGCGAGACAACACATGTAAATATCCAACCAACGCCCCCAATACAATCACTTACGGCTGCGTACATATGACCTATGCGCGACAGACCCATCAGCAATTACACAGTTGCGTGCCGAATGAATGCTCACAAGTATCCAGACACACGCCAACTCTCGACTTGTCCTCGACTTGCTCGATAATGTCTCGCAATTCCGTGAACTGGGAGCCTATGATGCTCTTGGCACCGGACTAATGCAGAGTTATGCTCCAAACATTAATCAAGACCAAAATACTTATTCACCATGTTTTCAATAACAATTATCACTGATGAAGTCTCTTTGTGTGCCCTGTTTATGCATCCAGCGATGTGAGCTATCGATTCTTCTTTCGTTGCATTCCCTACGGTCGACCCTGGGCTTTGCGGGTGTGCAAGTAGCGTATATGCGGTCATCAACAGGTCATAATTACAATCGGAACTCACTGGAAGTTATATAACATCAGGCCGAGTTGCTCACACCGTCTGAGATCGTCCAGAAAGCATTCATACGACTTTTCTCGCTTCGATCTGGAAACGAACACACTACTCAAACCAGTGGTTATCTGGCTGAAATACATGGGCTCACTCATCAGGGTTTGCGAGATTAATGAGGTAGCTTCCATGGGGGAGGACGTGTTTCGGATCGTACCCGAACTCCTTCATGCGCGTTTTGAAGGATGCGACATTTTGGTCTAAGAGAGGGGGAGAAGACCATTTACGCTGTGATTTGACGAATAGAGCGAACGCGTTGGCCCTAGTAAACCGAGCCATCAACACTAAGAACCGTGACGAACCTATAATCCATAACGCACCTGACACGCGCCGCGTTTACGACCGAGTTTTCTACACCTCCGGCTGCGGAGACGTGCGCGCCAACCTTCCATGGCGAGGACACGCGGTGGGCGAAATCAGATGGTTTGGGGACGGCTTGTTCTCTCTTTCGCCGCACTTTAGCTGGTCGTTTGGTGGGACTAGCTACTTCTGTATATATATGCGTGTCTGGCCGAAATACTAAAGGAACCCTGACTCATGCTGACTCACGTTCAGGTTCGGTGATAACATGATTAATCTCTGAAGGAGGACGATGCTCTTTTTTAGCGCGTTTGAATGGTCGGCTCGTCTGTTCTGCCTTCAAGGCTGGTGGTTTGATGTCCACTGGCTTGGGGTTGGGCTCGCCTTTTGTAACCAGTTGAGCCGCTCGTCTGGTTTGTACCATAAAAGCAGTCGACAATGATTGGATAGGAATATTTTTGGAGAGTATATGCGGGACAAGCCGACGAGTTAGGAGCATACACTGGGGGTGTTGTACATACAAATATTGAGCGGAGTATGCGCGGAAATGAAGGAGTGTGAAATCCTCACAACCTATCCTGATCCCTTACATAACTTGTAATGTAGAGTCACCCTTCCGTGCAATTCTTGTTGATATAGGAACACCGACCTCCAACCCGAACACCGACCTCCAACCCAAAGCCTACACTTATATGCTTGGCTGAGCTCACTGATCGAGCTTTCGTGCTTGCCAATCAGCAAACTTGCTACAACCCGGACAGTGTTCCTTCGTGTGTCGAAAATAGTCAAGCTAGGATTCTATGCTCCTCAGAAGATGGCGAAGTGGAACCATCCCCGACCAAAGTCGTGTTGTATCGGGCACAGGGAAGTCAGCAAGTAGTCATCGACTTCCAAAAAGTGACGGTAGAGTGCGAGGATCAACCCAATCTTCCCATCGATGTGAAAGAGATCGAGAATGCCAAAGAAGAGGTCAAGGCATATCTGCGAAACTGCCTGGAGACCATGAGGGCAACACAGCAAGGAGACTTGAGCAAAATCTATTCTGCTCGTTGGGTAATGTGATGGTGTCTTTTTTTCGTGCTGAGGCTCTGATAGATTCCAACAGGATTTTTTGGAACGTCTCACACATAACGGACTTTTTCCTATTAAAAAATACATCGACCTTGTTTCTCTTTGGACCTCCAAATTGTGTCCATCATGCGGGAGGATGTCGGTGTTGTGCGCCTCATGTAGCACCTTCATGTGCTTGAACACAGATTGTCCCGCTTCTCGACTCGTTCCCTTTCGGTCATGCCACAGCCATGAAAACGTTGCCAAATGTCTGCCTTGTCTGCAAAGCTCACGACACGTGCCCTCGCTTGGCGAATGTCCCAATTGCAATCTCTGGTTCTGCCGTGAGGAACTGGAGTGGTGCCCCGGTCGAATCAAAGACAATTTGCTAGACGGGGCTCGAGAGCACGCAGCCAAGCCGCTCTTATGTTCCAACTGCATCGAGGGTAGAGATCAGCCTGGAAATCGATGCGCCAACACAACGTGTTGGTCGCAAAAAGAAGTATTTGGATATTCAAATGGCAGAGTCTGCGAATCGTGCTCACCCGCAGGCGGGGCATCATGCACATGCGAACGGTCTTGGATCTGTGACAACTGCATGGTACCATCAAAAGATTGGTGTTAAGTCCAGCAGTGCCCGCGATGCAAGCGGTTTTTTTGCCCTGACGGATGCGATTACATCGCATATTGTGACTTGTGCAGTCAGCCGGCGGTTTGTGACGACTACGCGGAAGAAGATTGGAGGTCGTTCGTGCCAGGAGCAGACGCTACGTCCGAGCCCCAGTCGATGCAGGGAGTCTATTCGGAGTTCGTGTGTGGTACCGATGGTTGTCTATCCAGGTTTTTTGCGGTGACTGCGGGCCTATGAGAGAGTGTAGGATCTGCGATACGGTATTTTGCGGTATGTGTATGAAGAGAATTTGCGATTACTGTGAAGAGCGCCTCGGCGAGTAGCTAGAAAATTAGAACGTATGTACGGTAAATAACATAGTGTAACATAGTATCTATTAGCTTTCTTCCTAGTCCTATCATACATAAAAATGTGGGCATTTCTGGCCGTGAGAACCCTCGATCGACGAAGCTCGGGGCGGGGATTCTGGTCTCGAACGGTTAACCACAGGCATCCGCATGCTCGGTATTTGTCTTTTTTTTTCTCCTAAATCTTGACGCCCACCTCTTATTCCTTTCGATTCGTAGTCGTCGGTCTCACAGGTGGCATAGCAACTGGAAAGTCGACCGTTGCCGCACTGCTTGATTCTCATGGCATCCCAATCATCGACGCAGACGTAATTGCGAGGCGAGTCGTCGAGCCTGGCACTCGCGGGCACAAGCAAGTTGTCAAGGCTTTCGGGACGGGCGTACTCGTAGCCCCTTCTGGTCCCTCAAGCTCAAGCTCAAGCCTAATAAATTCAGACGAGCGAGACTGGCACACCCGCCCTATCGACCGCAAGAAACTGGGCAACATCATCTTCAACGATACAAACCAGCGGAAAATCCTCAACGGAATCGTACACCCCGCCGTGACTCGCACCATCCTTTGGGGTGTCCTCAAGGCTTGGCTGAGAGGCAAAAAGTTAGTCGTGGTGGACGTGCCGTTGTTGATCGAAGGAGGTCTGTGGAAGTGGATGGGAAAGGTCGTCGTCGTATACTGGTACGCCGGGCCGCTGTTCTCTCATTGTCGTGTGTTGGCTCACCCGGGCGACTTCTCGCCTCTAGTTCTCCAGAACTCCAACTTCAACGTCTCATGGCACGGGACAAATCTACGCGCGCTGATGCGTCCTCTCGACTCAATTCTCAGCTTTCGATCACTTCGAAAGTCGCATACGCGGATTTCGTCATTGACAACTCGAGCTTGCTCACAGATCTCGACGGGGAGGTGGTGACGTGTATTGGAAAGCTGGAGAGAGCGGTGGGTTGGGGGTGGATGGTGAGTTGGCTACTCCCCCCAGTAGGTTTACTGAGTGCGGTTTGGTGTCTGTCATGGAGAACGTTCAAGAGGAAGAAGATGTGAGCCTTGCTCAGACTGGTTTTGTTTAATATGTGATCAGGTAAATATATGGTTTATTTAGTCTGAAAGCACTCACAACGCACGTTGACGTGCGTTATCTGAACATTTTTATCTCCTCATGTTCTTCCGTTAAACAACACTGATACCATGTATCTGGAATGAGCACAAGATGAATATGATCTTCCGACTCCGGAAACCACCACGACGGGCCCGTGACCCGTGCTGCCATGTTTCCAGTGACGAACCTAATTATATCAGGAAACTGGGCTTGTACCATGGAACGTTACAGGGGACAAGTCCGAGAGGGAGGTTAACTAGGTTCCCATTGATTTCTGACTTGGAAAGGTAAACCAACATTTGCCAATTCCAGCAACCAGCCCGACGAAGAATTCTGAGAAGCAGTATTCAACAGGACCTTGATGTGTCTGCTTATTTGAGGGAGAATCTCGAATCCCAACCTATTTCCATTTCCGTCGCGGACGCTGACGCCGTTTGGGTTCCTGAAACTGCTTGAGCCTTTCCCACCGCAACGATCGATAGCGACGCTAACAGAGATAACTACCGACGCGGACGACATTAAACAAGGAAGTGACGGCACAAAAGGGTGTCGAACATCTGAGACCATGGGATGAAACAGGAACACTTTCCTTGCAGGTGAGGACTACCCGCAACTACTGAGTGTGAAGATGTGGTAACTGTGTTGATAGAAAAGTGAAATGGAAGAAAAGAACTTGCCTTGAAGGCGAGCGAGGAGTCAAAGAAATGCGAAGGAACTGTGGTGGGTGAGATCCTGAAAGGCGGTGATGATACCAGTGGATACGGCCCCTGTCACGGCGGTCAAGTATCAGGACATGTAAGAGACATACAACGCTTGCATTCAGAGCCGTCAATGCATCTCAGTTGACCCGCAGCATACTATGCTCAAAAGCTTTCTGTGCTTCAAGCAAGATGATCCTTTTCATCGTCCGCCCTCTCGTGAATCACTGATATGTCGCTCGTTTTGTTCTTTGAAAAGAACTTCCCTTGAAGTAGAGCAACAGGCCAAAGAACCGCGGACTCGGAGGAACTGTGGCGGGTGAGATACTGAAACGCGGTGATAAATGGATACGGCCGTTGTGACTCGGAAGTATCAGGAGGGCTACTATGTAAGAGATAAATACTGGCACGCTGGCATTCAGAGCGGTCGATCCGTCTCAGTTAACCTGCAGTATACCATGCTTTAAAGCTTTCTGTGCTTCAAGCTAGCTGATCCCTTGAATCATCCGCCCTCTTGTGAATCATGTCGCTCGTTTTGTTCTTTCTTCTTTTTTTGTACCCACTGCCCTGCTCTCTCGCTGCATCTGCCGACGACTGGAGGGGACGCTCAATTTATCAGTGATTTCTTTCATCACTTGTCGCCCATCGCTGTCTGATCTTATTTTCAGGATAGTTGTAGATCGCTATGCCTTGGGTTATAATGTCCCGACTGTCTGTCTCCCGGGGACTCTCACATGGTGCGGCGGTGATTGGAACTCGTGAGTCACTCTACCCCAGGCTATCTTCACGTGCATTTCTTATGCGCACTGCAGCGTTCGTAAAAATCTCGACTATGTTCAGCGCGCAGGTTTCACTGCAAGTACGCCAACCTTGTCTTAGTGCTCCGGATGTTTCATTTCTGACTTTTGTGCAGTTTGGATTAGTCCCGTGTCCCAAAATTATGAAGGGCACATGACTCAGTACGGCGATCCATATCATGGCTACTGGGTCGCCGATGCAACGCAACTCAACGGAAGATTTGGCTCATCCGACGACTTGAAGGCCCTCTCTCTAGAATTACACAATCGTGGAATGTCCGTCATCCCTGCATCATCTGATATTACTCACTGCACGTCTGTGCTTAAGGTACCTCATGGTGGATATAGTTGTTAATGATGTCATGACAACCTCGACCACCCCAGACTTGTCCACCTACATGTTCCAGAACGAGGTAAGAAGCATGCATACACAGTCCGCTTCCGCCCACATTCGCTTACATGCCTGTATCAGACCCAATATCATCCTTACTGTGTTATAGAATGGGGGAACGCTACCAGTGAAGAAATATGCTGGCTAGGCGATACCATTGTCCCTCTTGCAGACATAAATACAGAAGATCCAAATGTGGCTTCGGCGTTCCAGGCCTGGATTCGATCTCTTGTGCAAGAATATAGTATCGACGGTCTTCTCATCAACGGTGCGTCTTCTTATTTGTCGCCGTCTTGTCCGAGTCTTATATCCATTCAGCTGCCAAGTAAGTTATTAATGCTAATACATTTCCCTGCGAATCATCCTTCACGAACGATAGACACGTCAACATGGACTTTTTGCCAGGCTTCTGCGCTGCGGCTGGGGTATTTTGCCTTGGCGAGGTTTACGATATGGACATCGAGTATGCAGTGCTTTCATCTAATATCTTCCGCTCCTGATATCCCATTAGCAAAGTTGCCATGTATCAAGGATCGCAAGCTCTGGATTCGGTCCTCCATTATCCCATGTATGGAGCTCTCGTCGACACATTCTCTATCCCTGGACCACAAAATATGAGTGCCCTGACGGAAATGATAACTCAGTCACAGGAGAAATTCAAGGTGACTGGGACAGTTCCCATCAAGTATTGATTTGTCTGTTTGACAATCAGTATCCAGGACTGTGGACTGCTTGGAAACTTCATGGAGAACCTAGATGTTGCCCGCTGGCGGAATCTGTCCGATGACCCTCAAAGCTACTAGTAAGCAGTCCTGCTCTTGAACCGTGCCATATATTTGATGTGCCTAGTAATGCGATGATTTTCACTCTCATGTCAGATGGGTAGGTTATTTATTCCAGTTGGTGTCCTTTCTTCTCTAATGGTCTGTTAAAGTATACCAATTGTGTATTATGGGCAGGAGCAGGGCTTCAATGGAGGTCCGGATCCAGTAAGTTGGCTCCTCTCTTGTCCTTGTTCGAACATGATAATGAATCCCACTACCAAGTACAACCGTGAACCGTTATGGAGCTCTGGATATGCCAACTCCACTGAATACCTATTTGTTTCAAGACTGAATGAGGTAACATTGTCCGTCCACAAGTTTTCCTCTCGTTGACTTCCTCAGTTTCGCAAGTTTTTAGTGAACAGTACTGATTGGCTCAACTCCACGATGCAAGTCCTTACTTCCACGTCGGACGGAATCGCTTTCATGAAAGGCCCTGTCATCACCGTTCTGACGAACATTGGATCCTTGGTAAGTCTTGTGTGTGGATCGACGCAGCAGATCCAGGGTTTCTGAGCATTAATATGCCAGCCCAAAGAGACCGCCACACCTGTGTACACGCCCTTCCAGAGTGAGACACCTCTCATCAAGTGAGATTTGTCTAGCAGCGCAGCCGGACACTATGTACTCACACAAAAATATAATTCGTGTAGCATTCTCGATTGCAAGCAATGGCCGGTAGGCAGCAACGGCACGATCGACGTCTCATACATTCATGGTGGTGTTTCCGTTATTCTCATCCCCATGAACTACATCAACGGCTCATGTCTATGTGGAGACAACACGACCACTGGCACGAGCCCACAGAAGACTTCAAGGTCACTGGTATCGCAACTTTTCCCGCTGTTTGGTGCTCGAGGACTGCTCCTGGCGTTTGCTTTCGCTTTGACAGTCAACTGGCTGCTTAATCTTAAAAGATGTCGGATGTTTTACAGTAAAAAAATTGGTTCCGTGTATCTTTAGTGACATAGTCGCTTCCTTTGGGTCTGTGTCACGGTTTCTACCGTACTTTTTTTCGACTGTCGCTCTTTTCGTCGCTTTCTAGTCGGTCTCGCTGCATTCGGTTTATACAGTTATGTACCATGGAGCAGTGTGCGTTCGTTCGTTCATTCGTTCGTCCGCTGTATCTCGTGCCACTATAATACTAAGTAAGCAGTTCGGTTCCGCCTCCGACCTGGATTCAACAAGTTTGTCCCGACTAGACGCAGAAACACGTTCAAATTGTTTCGCGTCTTTGCGGGCATATTGCGATATCCTGTGGTAGTCTGGTAACCAGACCGTGTCTTCGTTTCCACTGAATTTCTTTTCTTCTTTGACACAAGTATGAAGACACTAATGCCAATAGCTCAAGCACACAGTGCTCAGCAGGTCACGACAAGTACTATAGAACCAAACGGCGCAATGACATACATATGTAAACGGATCCTTATGAAGCAAAAATAGATTTGTGGCAGAACGACATGACGATAAATTACATCAATATTTTGAGATGTATCAACTCAAAATTCAAGTCGAGAAACTGCTACAGCATGTGTAACCGTAACAGTTTATAGACTTGCAAATGTGGGAATAATAGGTGCCCCGTGGTAACCATCATATCACTAGATTCACTACGGTATCCGAACTTGTCAAAAACGTTCTCAAATCTTGACACTCACCGGCACATACCTCTTATTCCTTTCGACTCGTAGTCGTCGGTCTCACAGGTGGCATAGCAACTTGAACTGAAAAGTCGACCGTTGCTGCACTGCTTGATTTTCATGGCATCCCAGTCATCGACGCAGACGTAATTGCGAGGCGAGTCGTCGAACCCGGCACTCGCGGACACAGGCAAGTTGTTAAGGCTTTCGGGACCGGCGTACTCGTAGCACCTTCTGGTCCCTCAAGCTCCAGTTCCAGCCTAATACATTCAGATGAGCGAGACTGGCACACCCGCCCTATCGACCGCAAGAAACTGGGCAACATTATCTTCAATGACGCCAACCAGTGGAAAATCCGCAACGGAATCGTACACCCCGCTGTGACTCACGCCATCCTTTGGGGTGTCCTCAAGACTTGGCTGAGAGGCGAAAAGTTAGTCGTAGTGGACGTGCCGTTGTTGATCGAAGGAGGTCTGTGGAAGTGGATGGGAAAGGTCGTCGTCGCATACTGGTATGTCGGGCTACTGTTCTCCCATCGCCGTGTGTTTGCTCACCCGGGCGACCTCTCGTATCCTCTCTAGCTCTCCAGAACTCCAACTTCAATATCTCATGGCACGGGACAAGTCTACGCGCGCTGATGCGTCCTCTCGACTCAATTCTCAGCTTTCGATCACTTCGAAAGTCGCTTACGCGGATCTCGTCATTGACAACTCGAGCTTGCTCACAAATCTCGACGGGGAGGTGATGACATGCATCAGAAAGCTGGAGAGGGCGGTGGGCTGGGCTGGATGGTGAGCTGGCTACTCCCCCCAGTAGGTTTACTGAGTGCGGTTCGGTGTCTGTCATGGAGAGCATTCAAGAGCATCACTTTCCGTTCAGTTACCTCGGGATCTTCTAATCACCAAACTGTCGGTAGAGGACCATTGCATCAAGTCACACATATTGACGGAACATGCCTGGGACGACGTCCATTCTTGAGCCGTTAGGAAATTCGGGTAAACACGGGAAGCAGATACTTTCCTATAACCCGCGCGGACAATCCCGACACTAGTAAGCGCGCCTTCTAGATAGGACGGCTCCAGACTAATCATGTGTCAGCCCATGGCACATGCGCTTCCTAGTACAACAGAACGTTGAGTTTCAAGACTAGACGGTTGAACGTGGTTCCTGAAGTTGCTTGAGCCTTTCCCACCGCAATGGTCAATAGCGACGACGATAGAAATAACTACCGACGCTGACGACGCTAAACAAGGAGGTGACGACGAAAAGGGCGTTGAATATGTGAGACCATGGGATGAAACAGAAACACCTTCCTGGCAGGTGAGGACTGCCTACAGCTGCTGAGTGTGAGGACGTAGTAACTATATTGACAGAAAAGAATTTGCTCAACGGGTCAAAGAAGCGCGGAGGAAGTATGGCGGGTAAGATACTGAGAGACGATGATAATTGGATACGAGCCCCTTCCATGGTCGTGAAGTATCAGGACATATAACAGGGTAGGTAAGAGACAAACTACGCTGGCATTCAGAGCGGTCGATGTATCTCAGTTTACCCGCAGCCGTATAATATGCTTAAAAGCTTTCTTCTGTGTTTCAAGCCAGATGATGCTTTTCATCGTCCGCCCATTTTTGAATCATGTCATTCGTTTTGTTCTTTCCGCTTTTTCTGTACCCACTCCCCTGGTCTCTCGCTGCATCTGCCGACGACTGGAGAGGACGCTCAATTTATCAGTGATTTCTTTCATCACTGTCGCTTATCGTTGTCTGATTTTATTTTAAGGCTAGTCGTGGATCGCTATGCCTTGAGTGACAATGTCCCGACAGTTTGTCTCCCCAGGACTCTCACATGGTGTGGTGGTGATTGGAACTCGTGAGTCACTCTACCCCGGACTATCTTCACGCGCATTTCTTATGCGCATTGTAGCGTTCGTAAAAATCTCGACTATATCCAGCGCGCGGGTTTCACAGCAAGTACGCCAACCTTGTCTTAGCGCTCCGGACGTTTCATTTCTGAATTTTGCACAGTTTGGATTAGTCCCGTGTCCCAAAATTATGAAGGACCCATGACTCAGTACGGCGATCCATATCATGGTCACTGGGTCGCCGATGCAACGCAACTCAACGGAAGATTCGGCTCGTCCGACGAATTAAAGGCCCTCTCTCTGGAATTACACAATCGTGGAATGTTCGTCGACCTGGCATCGTGTGGTATTGCTCACTGCACATCTGTGCTCAAGGTACCTCATGGTGGACATAGTTATCAATGATGTCATGGCGATCTCGACCACCCCAGACTTGTCCACCTATATGTTCAAAAACGAGGTAAGAAACATGCATACACAGTCCGCTTCCGCCCACATTCGCTTACATGCCTGTATAAGACCCAATATCATCCCTACTGTGTTATAGAATGGGGCAACGCTACCAGTGAAGAAATATGCTGGCTAGGTGATACCGTTGTCCCTCTTGTGGACATCAATACAGAAGATCCAACCGTGGTCTCGGGATTCCAGGCCTGGATTCGATCCCTTGTGCAAGAATATAGTATCGATGGCCTTCTTATCAATGGTCCGCTTTCTTATTTTTCGCCGTCTTGTCCGAGTCTTATATCCATTTAGCTGCCAAGTAAGCTAATTATGCTAATACATTTCCCGGTAAACCTCCTTCACGAACGATAGACACGTCAACATGGACTTTTTGCCAGGCTTCTGCGCTGCGGCTGGGGTATTTTGCCTTGGTGAGGTTTACGATATGGACATCGAGTACGCAGTTCTTTATCCAATATCTTCCGATCCTGATATTCCACTAGCAAAGTTACCATGTATCAAGGATCGCAAGCTCTGGATTCAGTCCTCCATTATCCCATGTATGGAGCTCTCGTCGACACGTTTGCTATCCCTGGACAACAAAATATGAGCGCTCTGACGGACATGATAGCTCAGTCGCAGGAGAAATTCAAGGTGATTGGGACAGTTCTCATCAAGTATTGATTTGTCTGTTTGACAATTAGTATCCAGGACTGCGGACTGCTTGGAAACTTCATGGAGAACCTAGATGTTGCCCGCTGGCGTAATCTGTCTGATGACCCTCAGAGCTTCAAGTAAGCAGCAGTGCTCTTGGACTTTTCCATTTATTTGATGTGTCTAGTAATGCAATGATTTTCACTCTCATGTCAGATGGGTAGGTTATTTACTCCATCTGTCTTTTCTTCACTAAAAGTCTGTCAAAGTATACCAATTGTGTATTATGGGCAGGAGCAGGGCTTCAATGGAGGTCCGGATCCAGTGAGTTGGCCCCTCTCCCGTTCTTGTTCGAACGTGCCAATGAATCCCACTACCCAGTACAACCGCGAACCGTTGTGGAACTCTGGATATGCCAACTCCACTGAATACCTGTTTGTTTCGAGATTGAATGTGGTAATGTTGTCCATCCGCAAGTTTTTCTTTCGTTGACCTCCTCAGTTTCGGAACTTTTTAGTGAACAATACTAATTGGCTCAACTCTTCGATGCAAGTCCTCTCTTCCACGTTGGACAGCATCGCCTTCATGAAAGGCCCTGTCATCACCGTTCTGACGAACATTGGATCCTCGGTAAGTCTCGTGTGTGGGTCGACGCAGGAGATCCAGTGTTTCTGAGCATTATTCTGCCAGTCCAAGGAAACTGCCATACCTGTGTACACGCCGTACCCGAGTGAGACGGCTCTCATCAAGTGAGATCTGTCTGACAGTGTATCCGGCGGCCCATATACTATGTACTGACCTAAGAATATCATTCGTGTAGCATTCTCGATTGCAAGCAATGGCCGGTGGGCAGCAACGGCACGATCGACGTCACGCACGTTCAGGGCGGTGTTGCGGTTGTTCTCACCCCCATGAACTACATCAACAGCTCACACATATGTGGAGACCGAGACAGTATTAATACGACCACTGGCACGAGCTCACAGAAACCTGGGGCTTCAGAATCACTGGCGTCGCAACTTCTCCCGCTGTTTGGTGCTCGAGGACTGCTCCTGGCGATTGCTCTCGCTTTGACAGTCAACTGGCTGCTTGCGTATCTTTAATGACGTAGTCGCTTCCTTTGGATGTGTTTCTACCGTTCTTTTTTCAGCTGTCGCTCTTTCTAGTCGGTCTCAACGGTTGCATTCGGTTTACATACAGTATATACTATACCGTCCGATGAAGTACCGCCGACTCGGCTAAATTAGTCAAATTGAGTCAGACGGTCTTCATTTCTTTTCTTCTTTGACACAGTGTGAAGACATAGCTCAAGTACACAGTGCTCAGCAGGTCACGACAAGTACTATAGAACCAAACGGCGCAATGACATACATATGTAAGCGGATCCTTATGAAGCAAAAATAGATCTGTGGCAGAACGACATGACGATATCGAAAAAATAGAGCAGAAATGACTTCCAAATCAACAAAGAAAAGGCAAAAAATGGACGTGTCATATGCAAGCAGAACGAAATACACGTGCAGAGGTGATATCGGAACAAAAACGAGCGTGACGAGATATTAGTATCATCCAAAAAAGTGGGGGGATATCAAGCAACAAAGAAAAAGGGAAAACTGCATATGATAGATTTAAATAAGAGCAAAACAGAGACACACGCAGCGTTTTATGGTTAGCATCACGCTCCTGGCGGCGGCGGCGCAGGTCGTAGATGACCATACACAACCGGAGGTGGAGCCACCCCCGGTCCCACCAGACTATCATACTCCAAACCCGCATTAAATGGCGAAAACGGTCGCACATCTAGCCGGGGGTGGTGGGACCCCGGAGGAACAGTCGGAGACATCACCCGCGGCGGCGGCGGCATGGGCGCGAGGGGAGGAGGTTGAGAGTCGAGCACGCTCGCCAAACCGACACCCAGGCTGTCATAGTACCGCCCGCGCATATCGGCTTCCTGCGTTTCCTGGATATATTCTACAGGAGGACGGGGCAACAAAGGGGGTGGGGCATCGGTCATGGGGGTGGCAGTGGCATACGGGTGGCGCAGTGGTGGTGTCGGTGCCTCTGGCGCGTGCCCGTTGCCGATCGCATGTTCCTCCGCTTCGTACTTGGCGCGCAGTTGCGCTTTCTCCTCAGCCGCTGTCAAGGGCTTGAAGCCATTCATATTCGGGGGGACAGGGGGCGTACGGGTGCCGTTGATAGGCGGAGACGAAGGCGGGGGAACTGGTAGTTCCTGTTGTCGTCGTTCCTGTTGATGTTGCTGCAGCTGGAGTGCAACCCTATCCTGCTCCTCCAGCCTCCTTCTCAAAATCTCCTTTTCTGATGGCCCATTCGCCTTGGCAGGCGGTGGTGGGCCAGCATAGGAAGGCACCACCTCGTCCATGTCAGATGGTGGAGAAGGTGGTTCTTGCACCTGAGCCTGTACCTGAGCTTGTGGACGAGCAGCCAGCACCGCAGCGTCCTGGGCCTCGTACTGCCTCCTTAATTTCTCTTTCTCGTTTAAGTAATGAGGTTGACTGCTGCCGCTCGACGAATCAAATGGAGGAGGCATGTCCGCCTCCGCATCGTCCGTTCCATTAGGCTCTGGGTACAGAACGTCATACGACACCGGTGCTGCCCCAGCCGAAGAGCTAGCACCGATGCCCTCCCTGGAAGCATATTGTGTATTTTGGTTCCGATCCACAGCGAGCTTGGCTTCGTGATAACGCCTCAACGCAGCTTTCTCTTCTTCGGCGGAAGGGTAGTGGGGTACTCTCGAGAGGGAGGACGGAGGGGAGGGCGATGCGACCCGATTATTCGGCGAGCTAGGGCCGTTGGACGAAATGGAAGACACGGCTTGTTGATACAAGGCAGCCCCAGGCGAGATGGCGGGACCTGGCATGACTCCAGACGAGAGTGGCTTTTCGGAGCTCATAGTATTACTACGGCTAAGCAGGGGTGGTGAAGAGGCTCCATACGCTTGGGTCCGCTTGGCGGTTGCCTGAGCGTGTTCAAACAATCGTATCTTTTCTAATTCTGCCGTTGGCCAAGGAGTTGATTTCTTAGGCGTGGTGGTGGTTGGCGTGGTAGTGGTGGCAGTGGTGGTGGTGGTGGTAGCAGTTGTCGCACCACCCACGATCTGGTCATATATCAATTCAAGAGAAGAATAAGATGCAAATCTTTGCCTCACATCACTAGCAACAGTTGCATTCGCCATTGCGGCTGCCCCTTGCACTTTCTGCACCCTGGCCACGGCATTTTCGTATAACATCCTCTTTTCGTTTTCGGCGGAAGGCCACGCCTTTTGGGCACCGCGTGGCGGCGTCGTCGGTCTGGCAGGCCTCAATGCCTGAGGACTAATCCCGTCCGCAGCGTCCTGCTCGCTGTAATTCGTAATCGTGAGCCGGTTTTGTGCGTTTGCGCTCGGTCTTCTTCGCCTCGTGCCGGACGTCCGTACATCGCCCATTCCATGACTTCCATCCGAACCGCTGCCCAGAAGGGTATCTTCTTGAATACCTCCGAGTCCACCTCGGGAAGCTGGTCGGCTTGAAGAACCATACCCTGGGTGATCGATGGTTCCCGCCACTTTTGTTCCAGAACCACCTCCGAGAGCTCCGAGTTCATCCACATCCTGCTGTACGTTGGCAATACCATTGTATGCCGACGGTGCGGTGCTGTGAAGGGATTGTTTGGGGTGTAAACTAGTGGAGCGGTTCATTCCAAGTTCGTTGGCACTAGAGAGTCGGTTATCTTGATTGTAGGACTCGGCGGTCCGAGGTCGAGTAAGAGATGTATTGATGGGTACAGTCGCTGCCGGAATCGAAGGTGAGGTCACGCACAGGCTAGGTGCAGGGCCAATGCGTCTAGCAAGAGATTAAAAATTAAGACAGATTAGGTACCAGCAGGACTTCCAACCACGCACCTGATGGCCTCTTCCGAAACGGGCCTAAGATTAAAGAGATGTTTGAGTTGATCCTACCCTCAAATGACGTTATCAAGACTACTCACCGTGGCCAGTTCGACACTATGACAGGTAGCTCCATCATGACGCTCTGCATCGACCCGGTCCACGCCCTCACAATGATGACGTAAGTAATGTCGATATGTCTTGCCGCGTTCAACGTCGTGGTCGTATGGGTATTAGGGATCAAACACCCCAGCTCGGCCTTGTGTTGTGTACCGTTATACAATGTTGCGTTCAGTGGGACTTTTTGCTCGCCAATGTTGGCAACCTTGTGTTGGGGGCCACTCCGCGATGCCTGAGGACCGGCTCGAAAGATGGTGGTCTCTTTCAAGGTGAATTCGAATCCGCGGAGCACGACGGGATGGATGGCGTCGGATTTGAGAATTGCTGTGACGGAGACGCGGTCTCCAGGCCCGTAGCATGTACGACCGCGTTCGACGGTAAGGTGTACGCCATCTTGGTGGACAGAGCGTGACTCTGGTTGTGAGTAAACGGGCCAGGTGGAGTGGAGCTCATGTTTGTCGATGATGATCGTCGTTGCTTGTGATATTACAGTCGTTTTGCGACGGCGAAAGAAACCCCTGACAATGGTCTGAGAAAACGTGACGAACTTGAGGAAAAAGAGGACTCGCTTTTTACCGAGTGTGCATACCGTCGCAACAAGTTCATATCGAATGCCAGCTATAACAAGGATTTCGTAAGATGAGGATAAGTCCGGGTGTCGCAACGAAATCAACTTACCACCTCTCTCCAATGCAATACTAGGTGGTATAGATTCTGGAATGCGAATCAAGAAAGGGAGATCTTGCTATCAACGACGCAACCATTGTCATCAGAAATGACCATGCACGCAAGGAACACATCATCACACACAGATTGTAATACAGAGTAATCTTCGCTGGATTGCCATAGTGAAATGGGGCTAGGGCCGACGTGGTCATAATACGAATTCGCCTGTCCCCCACCCGGGAGCGTTTCAATCTTCTTGAGCTCGACGCGCACCCATTTGGCCTTGGCACCTGCGGGACCCACGCGGACTTCTACTGCCTGCAATGTAGTGTGGGACGAGGGTTCCAGTTAAGTCACGATTTGAAAAATGACCGAAATTGAAACCGAGGGTGGGGTGGAGAGTGGGGTCCAGAAGAAGGTGTAGAGTAAAGACCACATACCCCTTTAACAGCTGCCTGGGGACGGTCCTTTGCTCCGGGCGGGATGCCAGGATAGCCTAATCAACATGCATTGCCAAGGGTCCAGCGTACGGGGAAGGGGAGGATTTCATGCCATGAGCTTCTGGAAAAGTTCAAGAGAGGTAGTACCCACCGACTACAAAGTCAACGTTTGGAGGTGGCTGGAGGGCGCTATGATGTAGAACCACGTAAGTCAAGCAGGGTAATAATTTGAGAACAATAGCTCGTACATCCTCACGCTCGACATCCTTGTGGCAGAAAGCTCAAATAAATGACGAAAGGTGTGGGATAGAAATTTGGTAGGCGCGAAGAATGAATGTGTCCTCTGGTTCGTAGTACTGTCAGAGTTGGGAAGCGTCAAACGTTCATCGCTTCAGGGAAGCGCTGCCCTGCCTTGAGCTTGGTGATGGAAGAGAAGAGTCCTAACAATCACCCCCCGACAACTTAAGTTCTAAGTAGCGGTGGACCCGACGCTCAGCTGGCGGCAGTGCGCAACGCCGATGCACAGCCCTGTTCCCTTCCACATCACCAACATTCCCAACTTGGTGCAGTTTTGATCCGGCAACCCGTTATCGATGACTCCACCATCACCACGCTCGCAGAATAAATATACTACTAGTGAACCAGACAACAGGATCAAAACTTGAATTCCTTGCCCTTCCTCATCTCCCGTTCCTTCTCCATCTTTTGTTTCTTCTTCGCCATCTCCTTTGCAACCATGTCCGAAAAGTCCTCCTTCGACCCAGCGACACCAGCAGATCCACGTGAGTGCTGTTCGTATTTCCGACGGAGTTCCTCCTCCGAGAGCCCCTCCAGCTCTGTAGCATCGAGCGAAACCTCCACGCCGTTGGATTTCCGCTGCAAATGTTTCGTTCGTCAGTTACAAGGAGTAGATATTTGGAAACAGGCGTACTTTTGTCCCTCTCTCATCTCCCAAAACAGGTATAGGTGCTCCAGATGCAGTAACAGCAGCAACATCGTACCCTCGTTCGCTTCCCATGAGTCCCCGCACCGACGTCTGCTTCTCCGGGACAACCTGGTACAACGACCGCGGGCCTGTATCTTCCTCTCTCTCCCTCGACGGTGCTGTTTTCCGGAGTTCCAGGAAATCAGGTGTCTCCAGTCCCCCTGCAACAGTCGATACGACAGACGTAAGACCAGAGGGCGTTTCCAGACCCGATGGTGTCTGCAGGCCATCTGCTGGAGCGGCAGACTCGAGCGCTTCTTCGGCTTCCGACTCCTCTTCCTCCTCTTCCTCCTCTTCCTCCTCCTCTGCAAGTCATTCAGTCGATACGTTACTAGTGCTGCCAGAGGGTGCTTACCTTCTTCAGGCTCAAGTTCACCCCAAAGGTTCTTGTCGATTGGTTCACCGAGCTGGGGAATGATGTGAACACTCGACCCAGGGTTTTTTGTAGGTTGTGCCACGTACATTAATATCACTAACTTTGGGCAACACGCCAAAGACGTCACCATAGAGCGGTCGATTGTATTCGTCAAGAGGAGGCTTGCCCCATCCACCTGGATGGAAACCCCACTGCGCGCCTTCCGGTATGGGCGCGTTCAGACCTGATATGCGTAGTGTAGGGTAACTCGGTGGAGGTCCAAATCGTTGCATGCTAATGAGCCACGGGGGTGGCGCCAGCGGTGGAATGGACAAGGCTTCCACGAGCTCGGGTGACAAATCGCCAGGTCGTTTCTCCTTCAAGGACGTCTCGAATTCTTTGCCCTCGTAGTACCTATGTGAAGAGTGGCGCGAGTTAGCATTTTATGTCGGGCAGTCGAGAGTACACTTACATCTCACCAAAGCTAGTCACGAGGGGCTTTGTGGCGAACTTGAAAAATGCGTCATGCAATTTCTGGTAGTCGATATCTATCTTTCCCATCTTTGGTTGGACCCGCTCCCTCGTCTTTGCTTTGAGCGACATGGTGGCCTCCTTCTCTTTGATAGCATCCCTCATTGTAGCAATACCAGTGTCTGCTATATATGAGGGCAATTGGAATGGCGGTTTCTCTATACCTCTCTTGCCCTGCAAATAATCCCTCTTTGCGCTCCAGTGGGCGGGAATAGGCACGGTGTTCCTGTAGCATTTGAGATGCAAGAGTAATCTTGGGTCTGCGGCGGAAGGATCAGTCCACTCGACTGCTTCGGGCTTCGGAACGAGCTGTTTAAGTTCCGCAATAGTGAGTCTGTTCATTTTACGTTGTTTCTTTTTCGAGAGAGGTTTTTTGGGCACGTCCGAATTGTCCGAACCTGCGTCAGAAGCTATGCCATCGTCGGCATAAATGACTTCGCCTTTGGTAGGCTCAGAACTCTTGACCTATAGAGCCGTCAACTTGACGTTTTCGCAAAGTTCAATCTGGGGACGCGCACCTCCGACTGATCGATGGGAGCCTGGAACTTGGCAAAGATGTCGGAAAAGGCCTCGAGGGCCGGGTCTTTGACATCCAGCTGCTCAACCACGTACTCGACATTGTCACCAACAAAGTTTTCTGAGCGCTCTCCTTTTATGTCCCCGTTTGAAGCGGTTCCATTCGAGTCCTGCATGCACGGGTCGGGTCGATCAGTCAGCACAGCAAGAGAGAAAGAAACTGACCTGGCCCGAGGCAGCAGCAGCCTTTTTCTGCTTTATCTTTGCGCGACGGAGCTGGTTTTTGGATTTAATTGCCTTTGCATTCGCAGCAGAGGTCGCGGTTATACCATTAACTGCGGTGGGCATCGTTGAAGTCGTTAAACAAGATGAATTAATTCTAGATATAATTACATAATCAAGAGAATTATGGGACCATTATTTTTCTCACGGTCGGTTTCGGGAAAAAAAGTTTCCTTTGCCTTGACTCTTCTCTTTCTCCGCAACGACGACGACGTGATGGCAAAGAAAAAGAATAAGCAGGTCAGTTCACGTCAAAACCTTATAAGCACTATCTGACTAGTTCCTAGGTCATTCGACCATGGTGCTGGTATTGCGAACGAGAATTCGAGGACGAGAAAGGTCCGTGCACCCGTCGGATGACCGTTAGCATCGTCATGACTTATCCACTACGCAGTCCTCATGCAGCACCAGAAGGCAAAGCATTTCAAGTGCAACATGTGTCCTCGTCGCTTGAACACTGCCGGTGGTCTAGCAGTCCACATTCAACAGGTACACAAACTCGAGCCCGAAAAGTGAGTCATCTTTCTCTTGATTCATTACCGATCCGACATCCATGTCCTTCCCATAGCCTCCCACGAATCGAGAATGCTCTCCCTGGTCGTGATGGCTACGAAGTTGAAATTTTTGGCATGGAGGGTATTCCTGCTCCAGACGTGGCAGACTATAAACGCCGCAAGGAGATAGAACTCGGCCTCGCAGCGGGATCAATATCCCAACCACAAGCCAAACGGCCCAAAGTGGAAAACAAGCCTCTCTCAGAGGAGGAGCTTCGGGCTCAGCTTGAAGCCCACAAGGCGCTTATGGGTGGTACCTCCACCGATGCCGCATCGGCTACTGCAACGAACGCATCCGAGGGTGGGGCGGTGTATGGTGCACCGCCTCAGGCATATACGGCTCCTCCCATGCCTGCCATGCAACCGCTTCCGACTGGAATGTCACCACCACCAGGGGTGGTTCCAGGTGCGCCACCCGCTCCGTTTATGCCTCCGGGAGGTGCACCTCCTACGGGGGCATTCCCAGGTGCGCATCCTCCTTTCCCACCTCTCTTCTCCGGTGCACCTGGAATGCCCGGTTTTCCCCCTGGGTGAGTTCATGCTTCGCTTGTAAGGTTCGTTTGAATCTCTTGACAATTGATACTAACAATATCTTTCCCGTCGTGTGTTCGTTTAATATGATGACATACTAGGCCTCCACCGCCTGGGTTCCCGATGCCCCCTCCAGGGATGATGGTACCTCCAGCTGGTATGCCTCTTCAAGGTACGCCCCCCTTCCCGCCAGGCATGTCTCGCCCACCGCTCGCGCCTCCTCCGGCTTTTGTACCTGCTGGTTCTGGTTCTGGTCCTTTCCCACCCCCCGGCATGAACGGAAGCGTTACGCCAGCCACTCCCGTTGTGGGCAATGGCACTCCTACGCCGACGTTACCTGCAAAGCCTGAGCCACCTATTGGGTCAGTATCTGCCCAGAGTCAGCCCCCACCGCTTGTACTTCCAAATTCAGCCTTGAAACAAAAATATACACCGTTCAAGAAGAAGACAGAACTTAAATATGCAGATGCCAATTTCTCTCCTGTGCGTTTCCTCTGCTATGCTGTTGGTCGATGCTCATAGTTGGTGTATACATAGGAAGAGAAACGTGCACATACGTCTAAATATTATTTTGCAAAGGAAGTAACAAATACTGCATCATCACCTTTAGCAGGTCTTGCTCCAGAGGAAATGAGAGGGAAGAAACGTGCGAGAGCCGAGGATTTCCTCTAGGCTGTTCTCCCCCGTCGGTCTTGGTCTTCTTTGCGAACGTTGCAGGTCGCGATGAGTGGTTGGTTTTTCAGGTTTCGGGCTCAGGTCATGTTGTCGAACGAGAAGAAGAGGGAGGTCTGAAGGGGAGTAACGAGCTTTGTGTGTGAAAGACGAAAGATGAAGATGGAGACTTGATGACCCAGTCCGTCCCATCCATCTCTGCTATCCTTTACCCCTGAACTTTCCGCACTCATCTGATCTTCTTGCCCTTTCCACGGCCGCCAACCCTCTCCCCAATGTCAGTGATATCGCTCACTGAAAAAGGGCATGTACGTTCATGTGGTAGGGACCTTGAATTTTCTGTTATCTGTCTCACGTCTTTTCCCCCCTTGTCAAATCTTGGTACAAAGTGGACGAACGTCGTCATCATCCATCGTGGTGTGTGTACTTGACACGGTCGGTTCGTTCTCCATCATCTTTTGTTTTTTTTTTGTCCTCCGTCCTTTCTTCGTCTAATAGATTGATGTTTTTCGTTTTACTTTCAATGTGAATATACCACTACATGCTATGATGACGAAAGGATCGTGAGCACGGCTAATAATTGGTGGAGCCAGTATCGAATAATGTGTGGTCGATGGATCCGGTCGCGCCCACGTACTAATGTGAGGTCATCGTTCCTTTGTCCTGTCACGCAAATGTAACGTTTGGCACGTGATGCTGGATGGTTTTGCATGTCCTCTACCTTACCAATGTGAGGTCTTGCCTGCCATCAGGTAGACCCGTCTTGCATCTCGCGACCGTATTGTCTGATGTGATCTTTAGTACCCGAGCGGTAAAATAAAATACTAGCAGAAGGAAAGCGACGAGTTCTTGATCAAGGGCCGCATACTTAATTACGACGTCGACGGCATCAATCGAGTCAATGGAGATTAACAGGGAACTATAGACATAATCGTATCCGACTTGGATTCGTGCAGGCTTGTGGATTTCAGGCATGAATCCATGGAACGACTGCCCTGCAGTGAAATACAACACGCCGTATCAAATCACCTTTCCAATGGTTAAAGCTTGACACGGCGTACGTAGCAAGCGAACCATCTCTCGCAGCCTTGATATAGATAAATGACGATCTCCAGATAATCATATATCCTGCCGGAAACTCCGGATTAATTACGGGGGTATATATATTCGAAGGGACAGTAAAAGGAAACGAAGGCCCAGAAGGAGGGAAAGGTGAAACTCAGCTTTACGCATCTCATCGTGATGAACTCTGCAACAAAGGACGAAGTTGCTACCCAGTGCCACTCCACATGCTACGACGATGTAACGGGTATGATATTACCGCGTGGGATGATATTGACGAAGCTGGGCAGGATACTTTTTCCTTGCTTTTTACTTTCATCAACTCCGTCGAGCCATTCGTACGGTCCACGGATCACTGCAAATGCACCATACTATGCCAGCTCCCAGTAGTGCGCGCATTGGGTTCAGATATACCAATGCATCTCGACTAAATCGTCCATCCCGGGCTGCTACTTTGGAAAGACCTTGACCAGTAAGTGTTTCAGTGGAGGCTCGTCTGAGGTCCGAGTGCCACTATCCATGGGCTCTCTTGAAATTCAAATGTGACATCGAACTGACACCGAAGGTGTAAATTTTTCGAACTGCTAGGTCTTGTCTTCTTCACTAGTACCACCAACGAATAACCTCATGTGCCTTCTGGCGTTACCGGCGACCGACACCAGGAACACTGCCAGGCAGGTATAGACACCGTCGTGCAAACACCGTGCATGAACAAATCGCCCGCAAGGGAAAAACGTTTGTACGCCAGTCCTAACAGCGCAGATGCATCGCAGTTCGCGAATCTTCTGAGCTTTCGCCAGGCATAAAAACGGGGAGTCGGGATGACCTCTCGCTGCAGCACATCCGAGTCCTCTGCATCCATTCATTCACCTTTTATTTTCCTGTCCTTACTTCCGTCGCCGGTGAGCGACAGGTGTTACGTGGCTACTCGTAATGTACCTGCTCGTCCTATTCATTTGTTCATTCTTTTCGACCACCTATGCCGCGACAATCGTTTCGCGAGATACAACCACTCTTTTAGAACCCAATGCCGTTGGACCTGCCACTGCCCTAAAGATCTCCAATGAAGTGGTTGCTCCAGATGGTCACTCCCGCTCGTAGGTCGGAGTCGGCTGATCACTCGTTCCTTCCGATTCACCCTGTTTCCAGGGCTACACTTGCCGGAGGTACCTTCCCCGGACCATTGATCAAGGCCAATAAGGTGCATTTATCAGTTACAATTGTTTGTCCGCTGATCGAACTTTGATCGAAGGGAGAACAATTCTCGATCAACGTCGTCAACCAGCTGACCGATTCGGAGATGTGGCTGAGCACTAGCGTGGTGCGTATTGAATATTGATGGGCCTGAGGACCCGGCTTTGGTATTTCGGCGACACTCACGCTTCTTTCAGCACTGGCACGGGATATTTCAAAACGGCACCAATTATGCAGATGGAACAGCATTCACCACGCAATGTCCGATCACTCAGAACGACTCTTTCCTTTACCAGTTTAATGCTATCGGTCAAACGGGCACCTACTGGTACCACTCGCACTATTCTGTGCAAATGTGTGACGGGCTGAGAGGAGCTCTTGTTATATATGACCCTGATGATCCTTATAAGGCCTGGTATGATGTGGACGATGGTAAGTGGATCCCCTATATTTTTAAATATCGCAAGTAGTCACATAGCCTGCCAGAGACAACCGTGATCACCCTTGCAGACTGGTATGTTCCTTGTTGTGTTTCCGATTTGGCTCTCATCATTTTTGACTTCCAAGGTATCACACCGTTGCTCCTGTGTTGGGTCACATCATTGCTCCAGTGGCCGACGCGACTCTTATCAACGGACTTGGGCGCTACTCAGGTGGACCAGAATCAGAGCTTGCCGTCATCAGCGTCGAGCATGGGAAGCGCTATCGCTTCCGCTTGGTTGCGATGTCCTGCGACCCGAACTGGACGTTCTCAATCGATGGGCACAACATGACCGTCATCGAGGCAGACGGTATTTTGACGGAGCCGTTGCTCGTAGACTCGCTGCAGATACTTCCCGCGCAACGTTACTCCGTCGTCTTCAATGCCACGCAGCCGGTGGGCAATTACTGGATACGAGCCGTGCCTAACAGAGGAGATTCAAGCACGGACGGAGGACTCAATTCTGCCATCTTGCGGTACAGTGGTGCCCCCGACCAGGACCCGACGACCAGCAGTACTACGAGCGTGATCCCTCTTGAAGAGAAGAATCTACATACCTTAATTGATCCGGGAGCATCTGGCACTCCAGAATATGGGCAGGCAGATATAAATATCGACCTCACCGTTGATTGGGACAAAGTGTTCTTCGTGAATAGTGTTCGGTTCAGACCACCGACAGTGCCGGTATTGTTGCAGATATTGAGCGGTTCGCTGGATGCAACACAACTGCTGCCAAACGGGAGTGTGTATGTTTTGGAGCCTAACAAGGTAGTCGAAGTGACCGTGAATATTGCTGCCCCCGGCGGTCCTGTGAGCTTTCTCGTTCATCATTGTTTCTGTGTGCAGTTGACTAATTGCATATGTTCAGCATCCTATGCACTTGCACGGGGTTCGTACAAATTAGGCAAGGCGTTCATCCTATGTCTGACGTTGACTTACAGCACGCTTTCGATGTCGTCCAAAGTGCAGGCGACACCACGACATTCAATTATAAAAACCCCATCCGTCGGGACGTAGCCTCCGCTGGCGTAACAGGGGAACGATTGGTTTTCCGGTTCGTGACAGACAATGCCGGTCCGTGGTTGATGCACTGGTACGTTTTCGAATCCGTCTATAGTCTGCGAGTAGGCTTATCCTGACTTTGTTCGCCTGACACAGTCACATCGACTGGCATTTGGATACGTGGGTGTTCTTGTCTTATCTTGTCTTGTCTTGTCATCTATTTTTTGTTTCTCATAAGGTGATTTTTTTTCTGTTTTTAGCGGCTTTGCTGTAGTTTTCGCGGAAAATCCTGCTGGGGTGTCCAAACATCTCGGGTCGATTCCTCGTGAGTGGCATCCAATTCTCGTATACTCCCCCCCGGAATCTATCTCACGCCTGTCCGTATAGAATCATGGGACAATCTCTGCCCAGTATTCGATGCGTTGAATACGTCGCAGCTGGGGGCCGCGAACGCCGAGGCCGAGGCTGCTAATATCACTACGGCGCTGGTTCCTGACTGACCGTGCTTCGGATATCAAATTCTTCGCTAGCACAGTGCGTTTCCCATCGGACCATTCGAAAAACAGATAGTTATTCTGGCTTGTGTGTCTTTTTCTCGTTTCATTTATTATTTCGGACTCTATTTGCTTTGGGCTTGTTACGATAGGAACTGGCCTGAACAATCATAATACCATTGATACGCTATCCATAGGCCTTCGATCCGAGGCAGATTTGGCAGAGGGTTCTAGAACCAGGCGTTGGTTGTTTCCCATACCACGCAAAAAGAGACCTCAGAGACAATCGAAACTACCAGGACGACCCAAGTCTACTGGGAGTTTGATCGCCGTGTAGGAGCCGCGAAGAAAAAGGTATGGTATCACGGTGTGCCAAGCGTCTCGCATCGAGTTACAAGTGCTCGTTTCAAGTACGTTTATCAGACTTTTGAGAGCACATAATCCCTGATTCTGTTGGTCGTCGATCCAGACGAACACTGTGAGATCGGAACTCGCCGGATCCAAAATCTCTCGCCGCCCATCGCCGAGGCTCAAGCGCTCCAGTGTGTCCTGACCTCCAAAGTGTTTCAGGTTGAAGTATCGTTCCCGCTGCACCCCAGACTAAAAAAATTACAGTGAATACGCATACGATCATTGCCACAGGTCACCGAATATATACATAAAATTCCCGCTGACTTGAAGCCAGGTTGATGCGAGAGACCGTTAGCAGAGTACCTTGACAGTTCTCCTCCGCTCATCAAGTTCGATAGTGCACAGTGCCTTGGCATTCAAGAAGTCACTACTCCAAATTGGCAGGTGCCCACAATACGCATCGCCCACTCGCATTGCCCGTCGCACACCGCTCGACAACACTCGGATGCATACACGTAGCAGCCTGAACCGCAGTGATCCTAGCGCGTCCAATCGGTCAAGACAATTCGAGAACAGTGAAGAGTCCACATACCGCGTGGGATCTGACAACTTTGCGACAAGGTCTCCCTGGATGGCAATGATATCAGAGTTGCAAGTGTGATGAACAACAATCAAGGAAAGGGCGCACCTTGCATGAATAAATGTTGAGGGAACGATCCATATTCCCGACCTAATGTATATGATATTACGTTCTACACGCGTCCACTGGTGGTAAGTTTGACACGCACCGAGAAATGGGGGTAAACATCTGGATTGGGGCTCCATACGGCGCGCAGAGGTGTCACCCATCTTCCCTGGATCGATTGTCAATCGTGGATTGAATCACCGAAACAGAGGAGTGCTTGTTACTCACAGTCTGACAATTGTGCTTTATCCGACTGAAAGGCGTGAGTGTAGGAAATACGGGAGAAGAGTCGTATTTCCCCGCATCGAGCTCCCAAACTGGTCGTCGTCATCGTCAATACTAAACTGGCACGAAATATGAACAGTACCCACTCCTCAGCGTGTCATCGTAACTGGTACTCACGATACTTCGCCCTCTTGGGTCCCAGTATGCAGAAGTGACAGACTTTCCGTGGGCATGTTCACCGCGAAGCGCCCCACCCCCCTTTTTCGACTCGATGAATTTCTGGACCTTCTCAAAGTCGAACTCAAACGGACCAGAGGAGGCCTTGGAGGGTGAAGATGGTGGTGTAGGCAAAGACGAAGTGCCTCTGTGTTGCTTGGATGCAAGGGCATCCAGTTTTCGAGTGTCCCATACCCTGCGCTCACAAATGAATCACGGATGAGACAAAACGCGAGGTCGCTTACTTTAAAGATCGGCTGTTCGAAGCCGTCAGGATCAAGTGGGGACTAGTCGGGTTTATACTGACACTCCCTATTTTCTGGTCCGAAAGTCCGTACCAGCGGGAATGATTGGGGCCCTCCCGGAGGTCTAAATGTGTTACGCCTCCGGCCGCATCGGATATCCACATTTCATAGCCAGAAGGGATCAGTTCAAGAGAAGTGATCAAGACGTCAGAAGACGAATATATTTGATGAGAAATGCCTGAGACGAAGGAAAATTGGCGGATAGTGCAGTCATAAGATGTCGTGTACAGCTGGTGGTAGACGATAAGAAATGTGTGTATAGCCAAAACAAGCAAGCTCACGCTGTGGGAGTCTATTGGGTCTATCCTGATTGACGATAGGGAGGATTTGGCGGTGGCAGGCCAGTGTAGTTGGAGGCGCCAGTATCTACCTTGTGAACCCTCGCTTGCGGGACCAACATCGCCATCTTCGTCGGCCACTTCTTCAGCAGGTGCTCGCGCATCCCAAATGCCAAGTTGCCCATGTTTGTCTACGAAAGTGTTAAAAGACAGACAACCCAAACCTAATCGACTTACCTCCAAAAAAGATCAGATCCTTCGTTGGTTCCGGATGATATGCCGCGCTATAGACTCGATCTTGTGTTACTTTTGCCCTCGAAACGACCTTCATTTTTCCTAGTCTCTTCCTAAGCTCCTGAGCTTCCCTCTCGTCATGTTTATCGCTTTCAGATACCCACGCGTCCACGCTCCCTATCCCTCTCGGAATAAACTTGCTAGTGATGGCTTGTAGCGAACCCCGCAAAGTACTCATCTCCTCATCACTTAGTCTCTCGGCCGAAGTAAGCGTCGCAAGGTCGAGATCCTGTGGCCTGGGACGCTTCGCCAAATGCGCCTGCTCTTCCGCCAAGACGCGTTCCTCCTCTTCCTTCTTCCGCCGCCCCTCAGCCTCAGCCAACCGTTTCCGCCTCTGTGTAGGTGTCTCGTTAGGGTCGACCTCTGGCTCCTTCCGCAGCCGTGCACTCTGTCGACGCGGCCCTTCCTCGGGCAATTCGCGTTTTACCCTTTTGGATGGAGCAACTGGCTTTGCTTTCGATGTCGTTTTCTGCTTGACTGGCACGCCGAGGGTCGCGACCGCACCCTTGAGCTCGAGTTGTTCGAGAAGCGCACGATTGCGGGCTATGTTTGCTTCGCGTTCTAATTCGCTGTGCCGAGTAGCATAAGCATGCAGTTTTCCTGCGCTAGACGTTGCACTTTACTTACTAGGCCGATAATTCTGACATTATTTCTGATGTTTTGCTTGTTACGAAGCAGGTGAGGCAATAAAATGTCTGTGGGAAAATGAATCGCGTCGCGTCATGTCGCGGTCACGCGTTCCGCTTACTCCGAGTCATGCGCTCCGCCGAGCCTATCGAGCTTTGAAGCTTTGAAGGTCGTTCGAATATCCATATAGAACTCGTCTTCCAGCCAAGCTACTTTATCTAGTTGACATCCATACACATAATAATTTCAAGTTGACCCGAGTACAAAACTAAAAGAGGTATCTGTTTCCACATTTCCCGAGTTGTCACCTTTCGAAGCTGACAACCACTCAACCAAAGTAATTATACGCCAGAGACGTCGGCCACCCATCGGCGGTCAGAAGCGAGTTTCCCTCGTTGACCCCCTGCAGATCATGCATCACTCCTGAACGTCGGATCAGTCGCAAGCGCTCGTCAAAAGGAAAAGAAATCCGGCGTACCAAACGGAAAGGCGGCCTCGACCCACGGAGTATTGTTTATGAAATCGTCTAATTCACTTTGAAATGCATAGATGTCAGACATTGACGCTTGACCACCGCTGCCGCTGAAATTCTATTGCAACATCAGTGCTCAACTTTTGCGCTGGAATGGATACCAGAAAAAGAATTTACTTGGTCTGCAAACTCGGTAATCCATATAGGTTTGTTGTAAGCGTCGTGCAAGGTCGTGGCGTGTTGAATGAACGCTTGCGGGTCGGTGCCATAGAAATGGAACGCGATAGCATCGATCTATCGCAAGTCGCAAAGTTATGCAGTCATGTTACAACCGTAGTAACCGAACACTTTACTTGGCAGTCGTTGCACCCTTCCACGAACGCCTGCATCCAGTCAAGTCCTGCTTGATCGTTTGTGCACGCTGGGGATATAAGGTAGTATCCCTGGTATTTGAGCGGATCTATATACTGTTTCCATAGCGAGATGCCGTCCTCGGGGCTCATGTTCGATTGAGAGGGCTCGTTTGGCCTAGGTGATTGCATCAGAGGCGTGATCCAGTAAAGTTGTAAACATACTCGTTCATCCCCAGAACTTTAGTCGCATATCCTTGAACTACCATGCTCTTGAAATCGTCAACCTGATTCCACCCCCATAACATGGGAATACCCTCCAAACCAAGCTGGAATGTCGAAGGGGGCAGATACGGGCTCCAGGTATATAGACTGAGGGTGATGTTAGCATACACGTAGAAGACGAAAAAGGACAATCGCACTAGCGAACTTTCGGACGGGCAAAGTTCGAAAGGTACGAAGCGTCCCCGTTGGGCCACGCCAGTCCCCATTTCTTGGAGCTGGGTCCTCTGGCTGCGGCAGTGCTTGCATCTGACGTCTCGGAGCTCGCTGGCGGTTTCGAACGATGGGCATGTTCAGAAGCGTTACAACGCTTCAAAAAATACTTACGCCCACCACGCTTGCGTTTCTCGTGCACGCCGTATGCGTTCATAGGGATGCCCTTGTGTTCGGTGACGAACGCGCTGAGTTGTTTTCCGTCGACCTGAATACTGTCTGCAAGCGTTCGACCTGATAGTGTGGTTAGGCAGAAGCAGAGAGCGAGGGATGCGAAACGAAGATATCTAGTCATCTTGGATGCTCGCCGGGTATCTAGGGGATGTTGTTCAGAAAGCGGCGGGTGCAGCGTCCTCTCTTTTGAACTGCAGTTTGACAGGGGGATCAAAGGTGGCTGACTGGCAAAGATTGAAGATAAACCTCAGGTTCGTCGGTGTTACAACCATATTCAAAACATTGAACGGCATGTCTAAACCGATGGAATTCAACTTGACTGAATCGGCGGCATGTACCTCGGCAGGGTAATTCCTCGGACATGATACCAACGAAGGCATTTTGGCATGCCAGTTGACGAATCCAGGACTCGAGGTCAAGGTTTCAACATTAACGTCAAGTATGGGATTGTGAAGGCCGGGTCCAGGCTCAGATATCCAATCATGGATGAACCTGTCGATCATGAATGTTTTGAACGGAGCCGAGTTTGCCTTCACTGCGAGTTCCATGTAAGACCTAGTACATGGAACTCACTGCTCGCAGTGAAGGCAGACTTGGCTCCGTAATCCGATTGCGACAACTAGTAGCTAGTCTAGACAACTTGAGACGCACTGTCACACAAATCACATGCATGTCACGGTGGTAATCCTGTCACACTCAACTTGTCGGTTCGTTTATCAAGTCGTTCCAGCACTGAGCACGGCTCAAATTGCATCTGATACAGTATTTCTTCGATTCCAGAGGGCTCGCGTAGAATGTATTGTCGTTGTTATCTATCACAAGGTCTCTGGGTACCCCACACTCGTTCCAATGCGCAAAATGGGGCACACAAATTCCTCTGCGGACATCCGGACCGCGTTCGCGACTCCAGGAAAGGGAAGTTGATCCGCTCCTCAAGGTGTATGTAGTCTAGACTGGGAAGTTCGTTATCCCAGAAGGGTATCTCTGTAACTTATTAACGTTCACCTCACAGAGCAAGGTTATGGCAAAAACGACTCTGCTCGCCGAAGGGTACGTATCATTGTAAAAGTAATCGAGTCATGTCCATGCCCACGGCGTGAAATGCTCATTGGTTTGCTTCTAGGCGATGCTGCGCAAGAATGCAATTGATCCATGCATATTACAGGAACTCGGATAAACCATTCTCACTTTCAGGTAGTATCTTTATCTATCTCTCTGTTGTAATTTTAATCCCGAGGTATTGACCAGTGAGTATATTGAATCAACTTCCTCAATTTCAACCACTAATGTTGGCTATTTGCAAAAGCGATTGAGCATCATATCGCGTTCGTTTGGAGACTCGCTCTCCTCGAGCGGCCCACACAGAATCCACGGCTACAGCCACCCGACAATATCAATGACGGTCCTGCTTCAACTGCTATAAACCGATATTTATTTATTCATTACAGGTTTCAAGCCAAATTCAGGTGTGCTCTTTAGAGCGCTCATGGGACCATAATTAGAAAAAGGGGGTTGATTTCTCCCGTCAGTTCAGCAACAGAGAGACTTATGCCCCAGAAGGCTCCAGCAAAACAAAAACCACCAGGCATTCCCGATATCGCGATATTGTGGCAAAAGTGCAGCAGGAGCCCCATTGTGTTCTTTTTTTCTCTTTATGTAATGCTGGAAGTAGTAGGCCATCATACTGTCAACCAGAGCCCCAAATGACGACGAAAAAGGGAATTAATGGTCCTCAAGAAAGCGTCAGACTGGTACTCCTGTCCCCCGAGTCTCCCCGAAATGAACGCAGCGGGGTGCATCGGTCACCGTATCTTATCTGCCGTCTTCCTTCGAACTCGAAGTGTAATACCGAATTCTTACGACCGACCTGAGTTTGATATACGATCTTTAGTTCCGTCACGTTCCGGCGTTTTGTTTTGTCGGAGCCCGGGCATCGGGGCATGGCGCTGGGCGCGCGCAGCTTCGCGTTACATACACCTTCCTTGCTGCCGAGTAGACGCAAGAAATTAACCCCTTTCGGATCGCACGAACCAAGCAAAGAACGCGAAGAAGCACGGGAGAAGGTGTCAGTGACCGAGTTGTGGTAGAGCAACGAGGGTCCAAGTGGTCTGCGAAAGAAAACGTGCTGACCGTAAATACAATGTCACCAACGCATGCGTACTCAATGAATATGGTCGAACAAATATTCATATTGCATGTAAAGTACCCGGATTACAATAGTAGAAACCATACCATGGTTGTAGGGGTCACGAGGGCACGCCCAGGGCCCGTGGTAGATATTATACCCATGCATGCCCACGCCTCTAGCCCCCGAATTCGACATAGTCTATTGACCGTATCTGCAAATATCCAGACTCACAAGCGCCCCTTCCACACCCGCCAGAGATAGATCGATGCGCCGAACGCCAGCGCGGCACACAGCGCACTCACCTCGAACGTCAACCTCCAGCATGCTGGTCCGTAGCATACCCCGTCTAAGCTAGACTCCGAGTTGAGTTGCGCGGTGATGACAAAGGCGTAGAGGTAAGAAAAGGCGGGGGTACCGATGAAAGGGGCATAGGTCATGATGCCAAAGTTGCGGGCCAAATTGGGGAGGCCGTAGATGGAGGAGACGAGAGAGGGACTACGGCAGAGAGTCGTGGTCGTATGGTCGTCAGCAAACTGAGATGATAGCAAGGAAACGTGGAGAAGACGTACAAGGTAGTGAATGCACATCCGTACGCAAGGCCAGCACCCACACTATTAAAGAGTACCGAGAGTACACGGTTAGATATAGACGAGGCATGAAACGAGAGAGGGAAACGAGCCTGAGCGGCCAAATGCTCGCTTGGTCCTTGACGCCAACAACCATCCAAGCGTAGGTACAAACGAGGGTGGCGGCGGAGAACGCTAGGAAAGCAACTCTACTTATACGATGCTTCTTCAAGGGAACACGGTTGCGAGATGGCACAGGCGAAACAAAGTCCGCAAGAGTACCGATAAGAAGCCGCGAGAGTGTGTTTGCGATGGAGAGCACGCGGACTTGAGTTGCAGTCACTTCGGCAAGAGAAGGGGTTTCAGCGGAAGTGGCCAAGGAAGATATTTGATTTGGAAGCGACAAAACGATGGTTCCGATGTTGGAAATGACCATCTCGCACTATTCAATACTGAGTGGATGTTCCAGGACGTTGGAGCAAGGCAGGGCTCACAGAACCGAGGATGACGAACATGATAAAGGCAAGGGCCAAAAACTTACGGTCCAATAGAACACTCAGTGCATTATATTTGGACTCAGGGTATTCATCAGAGACTGAAACGACGTCGACTTGAACTTGTTGGTGTTCATTGTCGTTCCCATTGGACCTGTTCGGAAGCAGCGCAGTGCGCTCATCCAGTACTTCCGGGTCACTTGTCAGAGTTGGAGAGCTAGATTTCTCCTGGGTGTCCGAGGGAACGATGTGCATGGTAAGACCTCCTACGAGATGCAGACATCCAGAGAGTATAGCAATGGATTGTAGGAAATGAGTGACATTGACTTGGCCATCAGGGGATGAAAAATATCGTGATGCGACTATGGAGAGAAATGTGGGTGAGAGTCCGAAGAGGGCAGTGCTTGCCCCCGCTGCCATCCCAATAAAACTTGGGAAATTCTTCGAGGCCGCAAAGACAGATGCAAAGTAGCTACATATCGCCGTCAACGGACGTGAAGCGGAGAATTGAGAGTGTACGTACGAGAATGTAACACCCACACCACATATAAAGAAATATATGACGAGACGGTTGAATATATAGACCGAAGGTTGGGTGATGTTGTCTGGTGACATGGATATCTCGCTAGCAAATAAGCCAAAGCCAGTCGAGAAGAGACACGCGGCAATCAAGGAGCACGTCCAGGCGCCATAGCGATCAAGTATCTTGCCGACGACAGCTCCAAAGGGATATTGGCCCATCAAACCGCTGTTTGACAGGGAAGTGAATATAAATGGGCGAGAACAGACAGGGAGGAGGTGCGACGTACACCATGGCGATAGTGGTCAATTGGGGTTGTGTAAACTTCAAGTGTGTTGCCAGCACCGGGGAAATGATTGGAAAGCAGAATACGCCACCGGCGCATAATCTGGTAGAGAGCGTACATTAGTATCAGCTCTTCCATATCTGATTGAACTGGGACGAACGCATTGGCGCCCACAGAGAAGCACAATAGCGCAACCCTTATGCGGCGGAGATACGGTCGAGTTGATGACCGCTGAATCGAGGCGTACATCTGCGATAAAGGAAAGTACTTGGATATGATGCTGACGCCGAGCCTCGGGGCCGGCTTAGCTTCGGAAGGTGGAAGACTTAGAAAATACTCAAAATTTGACATTGCAAGTTCACACGCGCCCGGGCCAAGCTGATTGCAACGGTCCAATATATTGATCAATCGATGAGTCGAGTTGACAATTCGAAAAAAAAATCTTCTGCAGGTCCACGTTCTTGTATCAAAGCTTCAAGGAAACTGAAGTCCTCCGTGGAGAGTAAATTTATTCAAGAGATAACCAGGCAAGCTGTGCCATCAATCCAACCAAAACGAGAACAAAAGAGAAAGAAGCTTCTCTCGGCACTCGAGTCCAATTGTCCACCACACAATGAATAAAACGCACCACGCAATGTTCCACACCTCTTACTTCCACCCATTATTGGAGGCGGTTGCTGGTCAACCTACTTAAGGTCTCGGTCTATTGCTCTTCACGATCATCAAAAGTTCCGCCATGGAATCATTTCCTCATTTCTTTAGAGTTCGTGTAATTGCCTTCAGTGAGTTATCTAGTCGTGCTTACACCCACGCAAATTCACACTATCATATAGCATGCATTATGTTGCTCAGTTTTCTGTGGCTTGTCTTGCTATGTGTTGAAGCGTTTGCACGGTGGAATGCGGCCGACCAAATCAGTCGTACGTCGACCCGTTGCCCTTGCTCTACTCGGTATCTAACGTGTAGTTAGGGTCACTGATGATTTTATTCATTCTCACCAATTCTGTCACCCTAATTATGTTGCCCATTCTGTAGGTCTTTCTCTTGCATACTTGACTCAATCGCTTATACCGTGAGCTCAGTATTCTCGTGGAATTTCGTATTTGGCTCGACGCAGCGCGTTTGCTCCTTCTATTCGTCTTGCAAGCTGGTGCGTAGTGAGGATACTGGTGATCATCATCAAGCCAACCCTTTACATCACAGGTTCAGCCACAGCCGGTAGTTACTGGACTCCCAGAATTCAATGTCCTGACCAAAGTGGGCCGTTACACTCTTCTCCTTGACATGATCTTGACCTGTGGTTCTCGCAGCTTCGGATGACATTGGTGTCTGTCAGCTCATCGGCGTTTATACCATGATAGCTTGTTGGGTCACGCCCGCCATATGTAAGCCTCGAACTCGTTGGCGTTAAGAATGCCTGCTTACTCATCTTGAACAACAGTAATATCTTATTCGGCCTATTTTGCGGTCATAGTCTATCTTCAGTCACGCATTCCGGTTGTTGTTAAGTCCAAACACCGTTCGGGAGTCGATCTCGAGACGGGTTCCACTGACACCGTTTCTTCGTGGAAGGGGAAAGCAAAAGAAATAACTGGAGTCCAAATCTCGAGTCCTCATACAAGTATCTCCCCGCGATCACTGCTTTTGCCCAGCATGGTTCAGACTGGTCCATCATCTCAATTCCAGTTATCGACACTACAGGACCGTTCTTTACCCAACACTCCACGCGGCCAGTCAACAATGACACCACCATCTCATGCTAATCAGCAATCCTTTCCCGTGCTTGCATCAGTACCTAGTCGACATCAGTCCCTTCCTGCATTTAAACATGGCAATGCCCCTAACCTCCGTTCTTTGTCTATTCCACTCCCTGTCCCCAACGATATATCCCTATCGCAACCTCAAACACCCTCTTCTTACACATGCTCTGCCTCTGAATCTCCTTCTGTGAATCATTTCTTCGGTTTTGGACCCGGCGTCACGAAGGTACGGTTTGTTGGTGAAGATCGGTGGAAGCCGAGACATTTCTCGATGATGCCATCGTCTTCATCTCCTAGAGAGATGCACAGCTCTGAAAGGAGTCCTATGACTGCTAGCTCCTCGCGGGCGAGACTGTTAAAGCCAACTTCTTCCCACCTTACGCAGCGCTAGAACTTGTATCAGTGACATCTTACTTATGGACAGAAGTAGTAAAAAGTATCTGTAGAACATCAAAGGACAAAATCTATCATTTCCACGTGCCCTGCTGATTGTGCAACCCAAGCAGTGCTTGCCAGGCACGAGCGCGGGATCGTATCTAATATTGGCCCGGTGTGACAAGCACTGCGGCTGCAAATTTAGCCTCAAGTGTTTGATGGCTATCCAGTCGTAACTACAAACACACAGGCGACTACGAATATTACCTCGACGCGTTGACGATCATATCAACACACGATGGAAAGCTGGGATCCGGTCGCGTTCAAGGCAAGTACGATGTTCCTACTCCTCACCATGTGACCGTCTTACCCCCGTCTCCCAACGCCCCCGCCGGCC
>JBBPPG010000072.1:0-57378 GCA_038091855.1 Leccinellum luteum | reverse complement strand
ATTTGTTTGCTGTACGTCGGAACGGCCGGAGTCTGAAATCAGCTGTGTGACATTCCCTGTGAATTTGTGACGCCGAACTGGGGGTAGGTGCCGAACTGGGGGTAAGGCATAGTAATGTGTTGTTTCTGTTCAACGTTCAACGTTCAAGCTCAAGGCCAGCTGAGATGAGCCGGTCATAATGACAAATAAAAAGGTCAAACAAGGTATCTGCCAACGCAGTCGGCATTCCAGAGTACAGAAACGTCGTAGGCCCGGTTATATATACATTTGAGTCGCTTGGACGACGAGAACCAACAGAGAGTTGAGTAGCGCCGCACGACTGCGTCTCCTAGCAGTACCTACCCTCCGTGCACCCTGCACATAAGGAGAGAGACGTCGGGGTCTGCATCATGATATCTAATGGCACTCGCGACTTGAAAAATATACTACACAACAAGGGACTTGAAAATTTTTGTGTAGTTACCTTATGTCATCCGCACCTGATCATGTGCAACGTCGACGACGACGACAAGACGAGGGAGACGCCAGACGACAGCAGTACCACGATGATGATGGAGACGGACAGTGACAACGAACGCAACCACAACATGCATTCCTGCCACTCCCTCACTCCCATCGCTCAGCGCTCACCCTTCGCTCCCCCAGCGCATGCCCTCACCCCGCGACGACACGGACAGCGTGATGGCGATGCGACAACGACGATGCGACAATGACATGACATCCGCTGGCGACACGGACGACGACGCAATGACGACATCGATGACAAGGACAATGCGAGGAGGACAGGGACAGATGAAGAGGACAATTGAGAGCAGGGATACGAGGACAAGGACGATGTCAACATCGACTTGGCACCACGGCTGCCACGATAGGCATACCGCGACACAGGATGATATGTATGTGACGATGACATTAGGAGGACGGCGACGGCGAGGACACGACAACGGAGTCAGGATGAGGACGATGCGAGACATCCACGACGAACGGGCACTCAAGCTTGTCATTCATGATAAGTTTGTACTTAGAGGTAGTACAGTATCAATATTTGCTACAGCCTACAGTGGCGAGTGCTAGCGAATTTTTCCAAGTTACTCTGTTGTTGTAGTATTTTCACAAGTCGCGAGTGCCACTAGATATGCAAACTGCTGTAATAGCACCCATGATTGACGCGCGCCGGAGTCAGAATCTTGCTGGAGCTCGCACAACGATTTTCGTGGCGCTGAACACGTTGCGTCCCTCGACGATCGCCCGTCGCCGTGCCAACACGCTTGATCCGTGCCCCAAGCGATCCCTCGCTCACCAAAACGACTGCTGAACACGTCATGAACCACGGAAATGGCGCGTCCAACGATGGCTTCTCCGTTGGTTGGCTGTTGTACCGGGGCGGGCCAGAGGGCCGCACCGTGTGTTAGTAGGTGTCCATACGGCGGATGTTGCCGTATTAGTCGAAGTTATCCCTTTTCTCCGTAGCGCGCCATTCCATCTCTCCCTCTCATGCCTGTGCGCCCCCACGGCCACCTGCGACAACATCGTCACCCCCGGAGACCTCGGTCCCTATGGCGTGTCCCCCAACGCCGCCAAAATCTCGTCGGCACTCATTCGACGCCTTTCACCACCCTCCAGCCTCAGTGACCCGCATCCGAATCAGTTCAGACGACGAAACGAGCGTTGAAATTGAAACGATCACCATTTCATGTATTTCGAATTCCTCAATCTCCGCGGTTGTCTCACTCAGACACTGATCCCTTCACCCGGGAATCACAAACCCAACAAACCAGAGCCGGAAAGCCAAGACCGTCAACTGACCAGATCCGCAAAGCCCGTCCCATGCTTTTCTCCCCCCTACGTCCTTCGGGTCCATGAATAAAGTTCAAACCGACGGAATAAATATAATGCACTTCTATCAGAAGATAACGCGCCAATTGAACATGACTATTTATTAAATAATTATATTTTGCTGCAGTGTTCGAACCGCCCATCCATCCCATCTTACTATCATCTTAACCAAGCCTCGGCACCCCAATCTTGTTCCTCCCTCCAGGATGGGGCTGGAACCTTTATTGGCTACTAGAGCTCAATGCTTTTTCTTCATCACAAGTATGTATCATTTCATCCGTGTCCACTACAACATTTTCCTATTCACAACAACTTTCAATCGCAAATCTCCGTTCATTGCAGTCGCGATTCGTAAGTGCTGCATCCATCAACTCTATGGCACGAACGATGCTAATTCATTTACCAGAGGCCCTATTGGTTATTGCCATGGTTGCATCCATTCTTGGAATCGTGAGTCTTGCGTGTGGGCAGGGGCGCCAGACGACAGATATGATGTCTTCCATAGATGCATACATTCTTGGGCGATGATTTTCTTGACAAGGTGCCGTGGCATAAGTCACCTTGCTTGTGGAATAGCGCTCATGTTCATTAGGCCATATCCTGCAATCTCTCTATGTTCATCCTGGCCCAGTATTTCTTACTCCAATATTAATCCCGTTTGTGCGCTTGCTTACGTGTGTTTATCAGGGTGTTCGAGCTTTGGGTGGTTTACGATGCATTGCGGATGAGAAACTTCCAGCAACTAATTGGCATCATATGTATAACACCTGTTGATTTCTCGGGTTCTATTAGCTGATTGACATCTTCTAGCATTCCATTGCATGCTCGTAGCTACCTTTTCTTTTCAGGTTTACGAAGTGAAGGTGGCACTTGTGGGAAATTGCTATTCGTCACAATGCATCGACGATAGGGAGTGGTTCTGGAAAAAGGTACAAGGATTCCTCATAGTTGTGCCGTGCATTGTAGCCGCATCGTGGATTCCTTTGTTCTTCGCGACGAAACAGCTCCACCGAGAATTTGGGTGAGTGAGATTGCTGTTGCTACCCGACTTTCTGAGACTTGATTGGAATAGACGGGCCACATCCTACGTTATCGGGGAAAGTTCCAAGTTGAGCTGTCAGTGATCTTTGAATCGCCGGTCTGTACCATTGACTCACCATATACATGATAGCCATGTACCAGAATTACCAGAACTTTCTTTGTTCCCTCAAATTCGACTTCGGTTGTTTCTTTGCTATCACCTTGCGGGTACGCACGTCATTCATGTTCGTTTCATTTCAGCATCTCTAAGGGTGTCCTGGTAGCTCCTCATCGTTGTCATTCCTGCCACTGATTCTGTCGAGTTTGGTGTCACCATTGCTGCTATCCCTGTGTTCCTTATGTTGACACTCAGTTGTGCTTACGCTGTTCGGAATGAAATCAAATGGTACCGCTGCTTCCCCTCTCCTTCTAATTCACTCGCTGATCTGTCTCTAGGATGATGTCAATAACACTTGTATTAATACTACCATGCACGACTTATTGTGGGTTCGTTTTCTACGCCCTCTGCTCAATGGCTAATTCATGGCCCATCTATCTTCCCATCATAGTTCGTCAGTATACACTTCGGTTACACCCTCTGAGCCAAACTAACACTGATGATAGTATATGAACTGGACCGTTTTTATCTACCATCCTCCAGGGAAGATTATTTCAGTGGCTGTTGGAACATTACTATGTTCAGTCAGTAAATTGTTGTTCCAGACGACCTTCTAATGATTTACGCGCCTGCAGCGGTCGGCGCATCCATACCCCTTTTTATCACCTTTTGGGTCGGTTTCAAGTGCTTCCAAGACTTCGACAAGGGTTTACTCGACTCCAAGATACGTGGTCAGTTCTATAAGCCTGTCCGGCAGCAAGTTCCAGGCGTATTCAGAATAGATTATTGACTTCTCTTCATTTCCCCCTCAGGTATAAACGAATACCAACGATTATCTAACGCGCTGGAGGAGGGCATCCAGCACCGCTCCGACAACAGCCATAGATCAAATGATCTTTCTGGACAGTCAGACAGTTAAACATCAAGAACGATTTTATTCTTTTCGGATACATCCCTTCCTCGAAAGGCGACGGCTTGCTCCACGTTTGCTCACTTCGATGTACATTACAACCGTTTCTGAGATCCTTATCCGAGTTGTACGATTACTACGCCAAACAAATTCGATTTTTCAGAAAATTCAAAAAGCTCATAGCCTCGCACCGCACCAGTGTATCGCAAAATCAATGCCAACATGAAACAACATGCTCTCGAACTTCTCGAGATGGGCTGGGAGGTCACTGAGAACCTTGGTATATCTCGAGAGTTTCACCCTAGTACTTTTAACCGTCCCGGCAAGTTGGGTTGACAACAATAATGAATATGGTCGGTGTGTCGATCCACCCGGTGTCGTACAATCGATTCTTTGTTTTCAAGTCGTGTTTCTCGCTAGTGGCCCGAAGGAGGTCGTAAGCGGTGGAGGGGAAGGGAAGATTCGACGATGGCGAGCGGAAGATGGCACGGAGGTAGGCATTCCAACGGATGCTGGAAGGTTGCGTCATATGATAAGTGCAGGCATTCAATCTAGGTCAGCAGAGAACATGTCAGCGACTGCCTTGAACAGGGCATTTTCGACGATGGCCAAGGGTCAGAGTATACCTGTAAGATAAAACTTGCCATGACCATGATGGATTTACTCTTTTTGATGTGGGCGCCATGAAGCATGGTACTAGCGATTTCGGAAAGTAGGGCCACACAAATGTTGCTGAGCTCAGTGACACCGCACATCGAACGAACTCCCGTTGTGTTAGGCACAGTAAGCGAAAAATGCAGTTCGACTTGACCGATGATCAGTTAAGCCGAGCATCTACTGCAGACCGCACTGTTGTCCGTTCGAGTCAGGTACTGAAGAGCCAGGGGATGGTTCAAGGAGAAGCACTGTTCATCTGTACCAAAAAAAAGTAAACCGCGAGTACTACGGAACGCAAGGGATGACTTTTGTCCCGCCACATTTCACGAGTGCGACCACTCAGGCTTGCGTTTTTCGGAAAAGGCGACCATACCTAGGATAAGGTGGGGTCCGACAGGGTAAGCACCACACGATACAAGCGTTTCCCCGAAAAGACGCACCTTCCTTCTGGTCCTGGGTCGCAAATAAGGAATGGAACAACCTGCGTTCGAACCTCAACCCCTCCGCAAGCGGAAGCTCGAACGCAGCATTGACGGCCTCCTTTCCAGCGGTCACTGCCACGCGCCCCTTGTCGGCAATGCTCGCGGCCATCTTAACTGCGGCATCGACCACGCCAGAGTCCTCGCGTACGACTCTGCTCACGATCCCCCATTGCTCGGCCTCGTCCGCGCTTATCATGCGTCCTGTGAGGACCAGTTCCATCGTGCGAGATTTGCCGATCAGACGCGCGAGACGCTGTGTGCCACCGCCGCCGGGAATGACGCCCAGGTTAATTTCGGGCTGCCCGAGCTGCGCGGAAGGGGCGGCGAGGATGATGTCTGCTTGGAGCGCCAGCTCGAGACCTCCGCCGAGCTTTTGCCAGTTAGCAACGGGGACGTAACCGTGGGAACCGAGGAAAACGCACCGCGTACCCACTGACTGCGGCAATGACGGGCTTGTTGAGCTTGGAGATGACCTCCCAGTTGGCAAGGAAGTTGGACGTGTAGGCTTCGGCGACTAGAAAGGAGAAGCGTGAGCATACCGCTGTGTAGGGGCGAGGGCAGGAGCTGGACGTTACATGACTTGTCCTTCATTTCCTTGATGTCGGCCCCGGCTGGGGTGATTTCGAGCAAGTTCAGGGCATTCAACAACATGCTAAAGTATCACGTACCCGCAAACGCCCTGTCTGAACCTGTAAGGACCATCGCTCCGACGCTGATATCATCGTCTGCCTCTCCCAGTGCACTGGCGATGTCTCTGAAGTGAGCCGCATTGAGGGCGTTGAGAGCCTTGGGTCTATTGAGAGTGATGAGGGCGACTCCAGGCTGCGGTCTCGACACGAGCACATTCTCATAGCGTGCCGGCAACGACGTTGAGAAGAACCGGGAAGCGCGGGCGAGCCGTGCTGTGGCTCGGGATGGCGTGATGAAATACATGATCAAGTCGAACGACGAAGAACGAGATCCGAGCGAGTTCGTCCCACGAGCGATATGTAGTCTTGGAGAATCTCAATGTGACTCGGATGGTCGGTCGTTCGAAAAAGGTTTTCTTACGCTCGCATCACATCGAAAACGAAGAAACTGCGGACTGTACTATCACATCTATTTCAAGTGCTCGCCGATGAAAGTTTTACAAGTTCGCTCCTTGCGCTCCTCGATCACAATGTAGGGCACAAGCACTTGTATTTCTTGTCAATGAGACCATCTTTTCTCCTTCACTTGCCCACTTCTGCTCTTTGGAGCTGCCACAGTACTCACCTTGTGTGCGGAAGTGCCGAGGTAGTCGGGAATCATCGATTCATTCTGCATTGAGCGGAGCTTACAGGTAATACACAGCATCGCACAACTTGACCGCTTGACCCAACCCCGAGTCTCGTCGAGCATATTGGATATCCTCCTCATCCGCGGTGGCATTCGCAGTCCCGACGTGCTCTTCCCACCAGCCGACTAACCCTCAGGCTGCGATGGAATTGATCATAGCGTAGGAAACCAAGGAAACCAACTGCGGTTGGGACGCGTACTACGTGCAAGATCGATGCAGAGCCCTCCAGTTCACAGCGTTGGCAGACGCGTATTGGCTGCTCGACACAGGAACTCACCTTGCTATGCGTCCCTTTCTTGCGTTTGACTCCGTTTTCATGCTCTTCCGGATTCATTCGCAAGTGGCTCTGTCTCTGCTACAGCAGCCCCCCATCGTCGATTGCATCCGTCCACACAGCGAAGCCTCTGTCAATAGAACCTGACGACATCGACCTATACTTGATCTCCCACTCACAGCCCTCCTTCATGGACGCATAGGCATACCCCGACGGGAAAGCTTACTCGGAGAGATAGTCGGCTGGGAGCTTGATGCGTGCGTGCCATCCAATCCGGGGTCTACGTACATACCTCCTCAGTCTCGTCATCCCTTGCAAGTCGGTCAATCAGGACCTTTTCGCCACACTCCCGCCCGCTGAATAAATGTTACTGGGAGACGAGACGGAGCTGAGTTGGAGTTTGGGTGTTTAGCGGGAGTAGAAACGCTCTAGAGAGTGCCAGCGGAGCCGAAAAGAATAAAGGTGTGAGTAGAAACGGAAACGGACATGCATTGCGCGTCTCTTCGCCACTTTACACTCATGTCTCTCCCCTCGCGACGGAGTCTAGCGTCAACTTGACCATGACGGGCAGAGGCATGCACTGCCTGGCGCGTTCCATCACGAGGACGATGGTTCAGATAAGGGCCGACACGATACAAATGAAAGCGAACGGGACGAGGCGGAAGAGGAAGACCGGGCACCGCAGACTAAGTCAACAACGCGCAAGGCACACTCACAGTATGGCTATAAATATAGATCTCGCATAGTAAGTTAACTTTGTTCTGTATCACCATAGAACTGCGTATGGAAGTTGAAGATGTTAAAAAATTCACACATCTCGGGCTTTGTATATCAATTGGCAGAGTATTTTGGTGTGACTCAGACAGGGTACGTAGTCCGATGTGCTCGCATGTCCACGTCGCAAGGACATCCTGGTTCAGCACAGTGATGGAGGCACAATGATTTGGATCCGGTAACCATATTCTGACCGCAAAGGTGTCTCCGCCCTCCTAATTCGGCCGCAATTAAGGTATTTCGCAAAGAACGGCTGTGGAGGATGCGGTGGGTCGTTGGGTCCCGTGACGGTAACGGAGAGGTGATAGCATCAAGTATTCCTGCCGCTTGTCATCGTAACAACCCGATTAAGTAAGTCATGTCCCTTGCTCTCCGAGCCCGATATCCCGAGTTTGGAAACAGCCGGCTTTCGAACACGCAGCGTAGACCCACGAACTCACTCGATTTGCATGTAACAAGGCTGCCAGTCTCAAATTCACTCGACACCAAGACTCTGATTTGAGGTATGAACGAATATCACAAGTCTACTATGTGTTACTGAATCACAGCCTGAGGAATATGATGAACCAACCGACAAAGCTACAATCCGCTGAGCATCGGAAGTAATAAGGTACATTGCAAGGCCCGGGTCGTAACTCACTTGGAACAGCCATCGATCACAGAGCCGCTTGCTGCAATTGTTCAAGCTACAGTGGCGACACAATTTGACTCCTGCTCAGCATACTAACGAGTACGACCTGGCAGGCTACAGCCTCGGTTAAATCACTCACCATCGAGTAATTCTGGCCACGACTGAAGTATTGACTACCAAGTTTCAGTCCCTCTATACAAGGACTCGATCATAGATCTGACACGTCACAGGAACAAGGAGTAATAATTCAACCGCGGAGTTAAGCTATCCGACATCTTTACCATGTCGCTACCAATGAATCAGGCCGTGTAGCGGCGGGCTCTGCGTTGCAGTCAGCATGATCACGACCGATTCCGTTCCTCATAATGGCCAAATTGTTCCAGAAGACGGACATATTGGTCCGGTTTACAGTCTCACAGACCCATTCATTGCCTGCATAAAAGAGAGCCCAAATGAAAACACACTCTATCCCCAATTACTCCGGCGTCCATTAACTGTTCATCTTATTGTCCTTCTTCGAGCCTTCCATCCGAGGCAGGCGTTATTTGAGGTTTCGTAATGATTCTTCCCCTCATATTTATATGTTCGCTTTTTGCGATCACCCGTGGCGCGTACATTGTTTCGCGAAACACATCCGATCCTTCACAACTGTCCTCCAATTTCGTTGGACCCAACACTACCCTAACGATTCTTAATAAAGTGGTTGCTCCAGATGGTTTCTCGCGCTCGTACGGAATTGTCTGTTGACCGCTCGTTATCTCGCATTTACCATGTTACAGAGCTACACTTGCTGGAGGTACCTTCCCCGGACCACTGATCAAGGCTAATAAGGTGAGTTTGGTCACCCATTGATCGTCTGACTGATTAAATTTCTATCAAAAGGGGGAAAACTTTGACATCAACGTCGTCAACCAGCTGACGGACCCAGAGATGTGGCTGAGCACCAGCGTGGTATGTACTAAAAGGAGGCTCCGACGGCATTTTAACGGTGTTCAAACTCCTTGTAGCATTGGCACGGAATCTTCCAAAACGGTACAAACTATGCCGATGGCGCAGCGTTTGTCACGCAGTGTCCGATTGCACAGAACAACTCCTTCCTTTACCAGTTCAATGCAGAAGATCAAACGGGGACGTACTGGTACCACTCGCATTACTCCACTCAGATGTGTGACGGGCTGAAAGGACCTCTCGTCATATATGACCCCGATGATCCTTATCAATACTTGTATGATGTAGATGACGGTGAGTCCCACGTCTTGGAAGGCAATCAGTGCTAATGTTTTCTTCCAGAGACAACTGTGATCGCTCTTGCAGACTGGTATGTATTCTATTGTGTTTCTCGGGTCGTTCTCATTGTGTATGGCTTGCAAGGTATCATACTGTCGCTCCCGTGTTGAACTCCGTCATTGGTGTCACAGCCAACTCGGTTCTCATCAACGGACTTGGACGTTACCCCGGAGGACCAGAGTCAGATCTCGCCGTTATTAACGTCCAGTATGGAAAGCGCTACCGGTTCCGACTGGTCGCCCTGTCCTGCGATCCGAATTTCACGTTCTCCATTGATAAACATAACTTCACTGTCATCGAGGCCGATGGGGTCGAGACGCAGCCACTCCTCGTAGATTCATTGCAGATCCTTCCCGGGCAGCGTTATTCTGTCGTTATGAACGCCACGCAGCCGGTCGATAATTACTGGATACGAGCGGTTCCGAACACGGGCAATTCAAGCATCGCTGGAGGACTCAATTCTGCGATCATGCGGTACAGTGGCGCACCGAACCAAGACCCAGAGACGATAAACACGACAAGTGTGAACCCTCTTTTAGAACAGAATCTGCATGCGCTCATCGATCCGGAGGTTCCTGGCGTTCCGGGATATGGGCAGGCAGATATCAATATCGATCTCTCCGTTCAGAATATCGGGGGTACATTCTTTGTGAACGGGTTTCAGTTCCGTCCTCCGACAGTACCTGTATTGTTGCAGATACTGAGCGGCTCGCAACAAGCGACAAACCTGTTGCCGAACGGGAGCGTGTATGTTTTGGAGCCTAACAAGGTCGTCGAGTTGACCGTGAATACCAGTGGCTTAGGCGGACCCGTGAGTTCGCCTTCGTCTTCAAAGTTCGCGCGTATCTTGCTTACACGCATATTCAGCATCCGGTCCATCTGCACGGAGTGAGTGCATGCATGCAGCTAAGTAGCTCATCCTATTGTCTGACACAGTTCCACAGCACAATTTCCACGTTGTCCAAAGCGCAGGCGACAACACATTCAATTACAACAACCCTGTTCGTCGAGATGTGGTCTCCGCCGGTATACCAGGGCAACAAGTCGTTTTCCGATTCGTGACGGACAACGCCGGTCCTTGGTACTTGCACTGGTATGATTTCTTCTCCGCTTGTAACACATGGCCCATGTTAATTCCTCGCTACAGTCATATCGACTGGCATCTAGAAGCGTTAGCGTTTTCTTTTCTCACTCCGTTGTCCTTTTTTCTGACACTCGATTTATTTTAGCGGTTTCGCAGTGGTGTTCGCCGAAGATCCTGCGGGCGTAAGTGGCCATCTCGACACGATTCCTCGTAAGTGTCTTCCCCGGCTCATCGCATAAACTTGCCTTATGACCGTCTTCGTATTTATAGAATCGTGGGACAACCTCTGCCCGATATACGATGCGTTGACTCCGTCCCAACTTGGCGCTGCCAATGCCCCGCAACCGGTTACGAACACCTCACTGGCAGTCGCTGCTACATTGATCCCGAACTGATGATTACTTTGCTTCCAACCATATTATAATCTTGAATATTTATAGGCAAACATTTCTTCGGACGGATTGTTGTTGGTTGATGAAAAAATATTTATTGTATTTTGGTACCTTGGTAGTAGGTGGAGATGTTAGACAGAGGGCAAATGTGCTCGGCCGCAGCGCTCGCTACTGTATTACACTACATGTATGCGCGACTTTCAAGTTATTAATATTCAATCATCATTCTGATCTGCCATTACTAGTAATTATCATTTCGGTAAAGGCGTGATCGTATCGTTGCTTTGCTTTGCGACACGCGCTCAGTTCCACTTTTGTCTTATTATTACCACTATCATAACATTGATGAAGATGTTCTCTCTCACCACAATTGATTGTGCATCAGCGGGTGCATCGGATAGCTATATTTTGTTTTCGTCATGTCGTGTACGTAACTTCCTTTTCGTATGGTGTCTGCCGGCGGCGAGCACGGCGCTAGCTTCAAGCACCTAGTATTATGGTATCATTCCTCTTTCGTCCCTGACGAACAGCAACACAACCACGTGGGATACATGATGGAAAGGGTAGCCTTTCCAGGTTCTTGCTGATGGGCTTGTTATGAGTTTCGCAATTACATGCTCATAGAAAGTACACGCACCCTCAAATCGACCCCCCAATTCGAGGGTTGATCTGCCTGTTGTGCCCGGTAGAATATCAGCTGTTGCGATATGACTAGCGCTGACGGAAGACCTACCTTGTCAGATCGCTTTGGATTGGGAGGATGGCCTCCAGTGCTAGAACCACGGTCGTGGTTTCCGCCAGCACGAGGTCTGGCTTTCGACTTCTTCTGCAGGGAAATATGAACGATGGTATCCGATAGAAAATAGCCCAATAGACAACTTGAACATCTACCTGTTCCACAATCCTTCTGACTGTTCGCTAAGACGATAGTTTGGGATGGAGCACATTTATTCGCCTTCCAAAGAGCACTTACTGGCTTACTGCGACCTTCTGCCATTGTCGAAAATGCTCTGTCCGACGCATTCACGTTCTCTGCTGATCTAGATTGAACGCCGGCAGCGCGACGAGGCTGAAGGGCTGCAGGTTCTCTGATGATCTTCTTCCACCTTCCTAAAATCCGAAGGAATCGAGACGGCGGTACACTATCGTCATGCTTCTCGGAAAGTATCCCCAGGGTTTCCGAATGCATCTCTGGGGTGGAGGTCAAGAGGCAGGCTGGAGGCGGGGATGTAGAGTGGGATGGGACAGGCGGTGGCACCTGGTCCTCATGACGAACAGACGATGCCGACGAGGGAGCCTTCTGTAGCGTCAACGCGACAGCAAAGCCAGAATCAAATGATCACGAACCTCATCATAGTTGAACTGATCATCAGCTGTGAGCGTTGTGGGCGGGAGTTCGACCTGTGCCTTATGATGACATGTTCCGAACAACGACAGGAACGGACTTGTACCGAGGCGTGACACGTCTCGGCGTCAGTCACAAATTTACATCCACAATTGTCCGTTGTAAACAAGGTAAAATACAAAACGATTGCACGTATCCGCTCGGTATCTAACCCAACCTATACCATCTCATTGCTCATGAAGCATGGGCTCTGGAGGTTAAACAATCGCTGAAGGTCAAGTGCGTCGGCGCTTGGCATAGCTGGATGAGCGCTGGCCCGAGTCTTGGCTTAGTTCTTCACCCGTTCGCCTGCTACTCTTTGATCGACTGATCCTAGGCGCTGTAGCTCCCTTCGAGGTAGACCTGGATGAAGCTTCTTCCATCACCGGTACGTCCAAGCCTCTTCCTGAATTGACAAGCGTCTCATAGCTTCGACGGCCACGGTCAATGTCTTCCTTACTTGGACAGTCAGCGTCAGCGGGGATACTGTCGCGCATCTCCCTCAGTATTTCAATAAAAATCTTGTGGGTTATAGTCCGTGGCTGCCGAGGCTTGTTGTCCGGTCGGGAAATAGACCATACAAAGTGATTGCGAAGGCGCTGCAGGCCGTCGATGATTGGCTGCCCAGCATCACCTGAAGAGAAATATGGGCTCAAGCTGGAGATAAATGCGGTCACTGGAATATCACGCTTCCACGAGTAAACCTCCGCGGGGGAGCAAGAATGAACACCTGGTGTAGCCCAGGACGGGACATGGTCGTCGGAACTAGCGGCATCTTGAGGCTCACGCATGTTACCAATAGTGGTGACCAATCGACTGAGCCGTGCGCTAGACCGGGGAACAGACGACTGCGTGGATGATCGCGGGGTGGTGGAATCATTGCGGGACGAGCGCCAAAGTCGGCGGTTGAGATACGGACCATTCATATTGACGCATGTGATCCACAGAAGCCAGAAGAACGACTCGAGGTCATGGTGGGCTTCATGACGCACTTGATTCGACGAGAGTAACTCTGCCGCCAGGAAAGGGTAGGTGCCCTGGTGAAAAAAGGATCAATCTACGACGAGGGTATATAATAGAAGTGCTCTCACAGTCACTGTTCCAGCCATGTTGTCGTCCGGGCGACCCGAGTCACGAATCTCCGCTAAGCCCCAGTCACCCAGAATACCTGCCCTTTTGGTATACGACCCATCTTGCGGCCAATCTGGAACGACGTTCTGGGGACTCAGATCCGACACCAAGAACCAGACGTTGGTGTCACTGACGTCGCAGTGCAACACATTCTTCCTTAGACCATTGAAATGTCCTGTGGAATTTTTGGTTATCCTCGCTGAAAAGTGCTCCCCCGTTCGGCTCACCTGCGATGGCACACATCAAACCGTTCAAGAGCTCACGGCGACACGAGAACCAGGTGAGTGGCGTTCCACATGTCGCGGACAAAACCCGAACATGAGTCCTTGGTTCGTACGACACGCTTTTGGTGAATCTCGACAGGATATTCTCCGTGGTATCGGCACGCTTTTGTTCGGGGCGGGGGGCATCTTGGGGAGTGGAAACACAAGGATTCCAGCACGTAGGTATCTCCGAAGCGGCAATGATAGGTATACCAGGGAGTTTCGAAGCATAATCCCAAACATCATCCGCCGCCTGCGAGCAATCACGAAAAATGTCGAACTGGTCATCTTCTCCAAAAATTTTTTCCTCTTCCTTATCGACAAAAGATTTGGGACGATGATTCAGCAGATGAGTGTGAACGTCGATGTCGTTGGTTCCCTGTGGCAGCCAGCAGTCTTTGAGAACGTAGTTGCTGAACTTGCGTTTCCCCGAGCGCTCGGACCTCGAGCAGAGAGTAACCTTCGTACCCCTCCCCCTTATGGATATGCTATGAAACAGGGTAACGTTGGTGACAATAACCAAATCCCCGATCTCGAGCTCGAAGTTGCCCTGGCCCAGGTCTTTGAAACTGTCATCAAAGCCGTGGCTGATGGAGTCAACCAAACATAAGTTCAGTATAACTGTGATAAAGAGTTGAGGATTCGTGTGGATGTCGAATGGCTTCGAATAGACTTTAACACCACGAACATACAACACCAGCTGAAGCTGGCCGCCGACAAGGGAAAAACCGATGAAAAACCGACGATGCACCTGCGAAGCCGTCACCAGGCCAGCTATCTCCGCTAGCTGGAGCTGTGCTTCTTGGAGGTTGGTCGTGGCCCACGGTTTCTTCACTTCACAGTATACGAATATGTTGTTGTACGAGACGGAGCGAGCGTATTGCAGGTGTTTGTCGACCAAAATAACGTCCGGTTTTCGTTGGTTCTGGATCGCTGTGCTCGCGTGAGATCGCCAGGCGTAATGAGACCAGGCGGATTCCCATTTGACATTCGTCCTGGCAGCAGCCTTGAATATCTTCAGAAAGCGTCACCTCATCGTGGCCGCTTCTGAGATTATAAGCGCACACTCACCTCGTTGAACAAGGCTGCAATTTCTTGTTCAAAGGTCGGTCCGCTGACTTGCCGGCCATTGCTGTCAAGGACAGGAACCCGGTCAAATAACCATTTTTCTTCCGAGTATATGCCACTGCGGATTAGGATATCCAGTATCTTTTTGGGATCGGTCGCGCCGAACACGTCTGTACGTATGCTGCTTCCGCCTGGGAAAAATTCGAGAGGATCCACGCCGTCACCGGTCTCTGTACTGTGTAGGTCTACGAGAACTCGATTGTCCTCCAATAAATCAACATTGCTCTCAGACTGGGATTCAATAATTTCTTTCTGATGTAGATTGGAGGTCAGCACGGTAGTCTCAGGGGCCGATAACAACATTGCTTCAAAATGCACATACTTACATCATTGGCCTTAAGGTATGATGGTGACAGGACATCATACAGACTGCGGAGTGTGATCGTCTCGTCACCCGCGGCCACCATATCGTAGTTTGACGAGATGACCATGGACGAGATTGGATGGGCGTAGTTAATCACAGGTCCAATTTGTTGATGTGTTGCAGTATCCCAGAACGAGACCGATGAGTTGGCAGAGACTGCCACACATGCGTCGTCACATGCTAGTGTAATGCAGTAAGTATTGTCGCTATGAATAGACCATTGCGAGATCGTTGTCCTGGAGGACACGTCGAGACAGTGGACGTTGCCATCGCGAGACAGGGCAAATATTTGCTTTCCATCGCCCGTCCAGGCGAGCGATCCATTGAATAACGTGTTGACTTCTATTGGAAAGTTTGCGAGGAGGGTGCCATCGAGGCTGTCGTAGATCCGAACTGAATAGCGACCCCAAGTAGCAGTTGCAATAAATTTGCCGTCTGGAGAGAACTTGACCGTGGCCAAGTTGTTGTCGTGTGCCAAAAACCCAAGCAGTCGGTCCACCGTTGGAAACGACCAGACACTGAGGATGTGGTCATCCGATCCAGTCGCGATCTTTGTCCCGTCGACTGATATGTCCACCGCATTCATCGGTAGGTCATGCGCTTTGAAGTCGTTCACCTTTTCGAAGGTCGTCGAATTCCACACCACAACTTGACCACTCCCTGTCCCAGCCACGATCCACCTGCCGTCTCGTGACACCACAAGATCGAACACAGAGCTTCCAGCATCCATTGGAATCCCCACCTCCATACCGTCTTCCACTCGCCATCGTCGAATCTTCCCTTCCCTGTCTCCGCTAAAGACCTCCTTCCCACCAGCGAGAAATGCGAGCGAATACACCACATCCGGATGATCGATTATGACCAGTTTTGCGTCCCTTTGGTGAACCGTGACGGTACGGGGTAAGGGTCCGCCAGTATCGTCGCTCTTTTCTGGGTCTCTATCAATATTCTGTTTTGTGGCTTCGTTTTCATTACCTTTGATAGACATTGCTCCCTGGTGTGAGTAGAGATTCGTCGGTTGTCTCCCTGATTTTGGACTTGCTTCATGCGCTAGGAGGAGAAGCCAATGAACTGAGAAGGTGTGGACGGGAACGGTGGGTGGCAGACGAGCGCTGCAAGGCCGCGGACGACCAAACATGCCCGGCAAACATGCCCGGGCCGTACCCGCACCGAGAAAGCACCACAAGTTGCCACAGCAGTTCCACAGTGCCTCTCTTTCAGTATCTTGGTCACCGCTTCTACTTCAAGCGTTTCTTGGAAAGTAAGTATACCACGGATGGCCGGTGGCATGTTGACGCTCGCATCCGCTCACTGACACCTCTACATTCGGATCGCCCATCCTAAATAACTTGCATACTTGTGCAATGTGATGTTCGATTTATAGGGCTTTGTTGCAAGGGAAATGGCAGTGTTCAGCGACCGACAGCGCTTTGCTCTTCATCATATCCCAGCACAGGGCTGCACACCCATCAACTCAAAAATCAAATCTTGCGTTCGCAAAGTTCGACTGAGCTTGTCCGTCACCGTTATCTATTCTCGATGCACGATACTTCCTCCCAACAGAGTCCCGAGCTCTATACCAGTAGTCCTGAGTACTCGGAGCACTGTGTGCACATCGACAAAGGACCAAGACGGCGACCCAGAAGCATCGAAAAACCCTGTAGATGCGATGGATACTACCATGTACGTCATACAAATGCATCTTTAGAAACTAAGGGGAATGGTGACATGGGTGACACTGAGGTCGAGACAAATGCCAAGGGGTTATCGGGGGACAGCATGCAGGATATGGGCATCATGATGGTCAACAATGAAAGCATTGATCAGGCGTACCAGAAGCGCCACGCGAGATTGCGGACGGCGTATATACGCGCACAGAAGGTGAGCGAGGGAGTCAATACAGATCAAACCAGACAGAGCGGTCAACTAGACCGATGCCACGAATACAGGAAAAGGTAATGATATCAATTGAAGAGGTGCGCAAACAATGTCGTGAACTGAAGAAACCGATCAACGGATTCACCTGCGAAACAACCCAAGCTCCGGGACATCGGGGACAACTTGGGGGGGACGAGTCAGCATCTATTATACATAACAACCAAAGGAACGCATGAGGGCTACACACTGGTGACGACGATAATAGCCAAAATTAGAACGCCAGAACGACAGTCCATTGGAAGTAGCCACACGCCGTAGGAGGACCCACCTTAAAGAGTCAAAATTCCGCGGCTACATGCACGTCAGATAGTAAGTCTGGCATGACGGGTTAGATCAAACAGGAACCCAGAATGGCGGGCAACTGAGCCAGATCACCAAGTACGCAAACTTGAACCGGCGGGCCACCTCAACCACCAAAAGTGATCAGAACTAGTGCGTTGACAATACAGTAACAGTGCTAACAAGATCAGAATTCAAGCAACCCACCGACCGACAGGCTCAAGTATTTGGAAGGATTCGGTTTTGTTTCATCTTCCATCGTTCAATGAGTCCACTAATACTGCGGCAGCCACTCAGCTGGCAAGCACTTGTCGCTGAGTTACATAAACGTTTCACTATGATCACTACATCCAACTCCCCCTGTAAGTAGTCTGCTCCATGGTACACGCACAGCGGTGGTGTAAAGGAGGGGATGTCCGTAACGAGCAGTTGAATCAAGATCACAATAAACATTGGGACAAATGAATACAGACCTTATTATTCAGGCTATTCCATTCAGAGGCAAGAAAATCAGGATTTGAATATTTGCAATTTCTCCAACTTGTCAGGGACGACGGAGTGCGGTAATGAATATCTTATCGTGCTCCATTAGTTGGAGAGCCGCATGAACCACCGGCACCAGAGGTCCCTCGGTATCCACGGAGCCTTTTCAGAGAAGAGATACCAGCTCAGTTATGACGGGGTCTGCCAGTGATCGACAAGCGCTGCTAGACAAGGCGCCATCCAAAGCGCTGTCCACCACCAGTTCAAGTCGGTAGTACGTCCCAAGTTCGTCGCCATCTCTTAGACCTCAGCCTCATCCCACCCTCTGGTTAGGCTGGTTTGTCCCCACTTCCCCGGGTCATGACCGTGACCCAAGCCATCTTGGACCAGGTGTTCACCCGCCAGTGAGTCTGTACATCATCTTCTCTTCGCCCATTTAATTCTCTCTACAAGACTTTTCTCTTTTGCAGGATTTGCTTTGCTTTATTACGATTATTTCCTCACTCTTTCGCTCGAGGTACGCTTCGTCCGATCTCCTCGGTCTGTTAGTTCCCTGTCCAACGAACGGATATTCTGTCTCCTCAGGTGACTCATATATGGAGTGCTCCATGGTCACTCGTCAAAGTGCTTTTTCTGTTCAACCGGTATGGAAATTTGGTTGGACAAGCTTTCATCATGCTCGAAGAGACGGGCCATCTAAGCCATGGGTCCCAACACGTACGTATCCTCTTTTTCTTCCTCACCCATCGAGCTCACGAGTCGTGCATACGTCAGTTTTGTTCCGCCTTCCAACTCTACTGCCCCTTCTTTGCAGTCTTCTCTGGAGAATCGATTCGCCGTAAGACTGAGCGACAGTCTCACTTTGAAACGAACAAGTTTCTCACGCAGTTAATTATAGTTTTGATCGTGATGCGCGCCTGTGCCATCCGGAGATGCAATCCGCGCGTCGCCATCATATTTAACACGCTCTATATACTGTATGGCCTCGCTGTCCTGGCGGCCACAACCTACATCCTGACGGCTGCTCATCGTGAGTGGTGTCCCCGCGAGCGCCGTATATGTTATACTGAGTCTCTTCGCCAGCTCTACACTTTCTATACCTGGATGAAATCGGCGTATGCTTTGTTCCTGTGGGCCGTACGTCACTCATTGTTCTTCCTTTTTCTTGGCTCTTGATCTTGTTTCGGAATTCTCTAGCCAATGCCGTAAGTTTTCTTTTTGCGCTGCAAACCATGTCCAAGGTTGTTAGATGACCGCATCCTCCTCCAGTGGTCCACTTGGCTAGTATCGTGAGGGAATCACGCTTGGTTGTCAGCGATCTCCCCGCTAATGCATAAAACAGAATATGTTTAGATACCATCGTTTTCGCAACTGTTCTTCATAGTCTTTATCATCTCGCCAAGGGATACTATGGTATCTACCAGTCGCGCTTAGTTCATATTCTTGGACGAGATGGTGAGTTTGATTCTGGCTGCGTTGACTCTTTCTGACTCAACTTTCAGCTGTGTTGTTTTACGGCGTAAGTGCTCTCGATGATCGTCTCTGCGAGCATCCTATATATAACGAGATATTGCAGGCGGCCATGTTTAATTCCGCGTTCTGTATCGTCTGCTGGTACGTCCTTTCTCTGGAGCTGGCGTCGTTTATTGCTTTCTCACTCGAGACGACGACAGGACTGTCTACCGCACGGTATGTCTGATTTCGCTCTACAATCATCAACGAGAGACTACTAACTGACTATGCCTCTCGGGACAAATAAAAAGGATCCAAGGAATTTCATCCAGACAGTGTGAGCACGATGATGAATATTTTCGTCTTCCTCACTCTTCGTTCGATCTCTCTCTCTCTCTCTCTCTCTCTCTCTCTCTGACGTACGCACGCACGCACACAGTATTTCGTTCCCCTTGCTCTCCGTCGTTGGCCAACGCATCGTACTCAACCTCCGGGGACTCCGGACGCAACCTGAATCGACACACCACATCAGCCGGGAAGTGAACAGACAGATGGCTGCGATCCAGCGCGATGAGCTGTCTTCGCTCTCGCACATATCCATTGCCCAGGATTCGTCCCAGTGGCTGTCCCAGTCCCAGTTGCAGCAGTCCGAAATCGAGTTGGATGAAATAGGGAGGGGAAACGGCGCTGTGGCGGAATAACTCCCTCCTATACCTTTTTCTTTCTTTTTCTTTTCCGAACTGGCGTTCAACAAGCATTATATAAAACAGTTGCGCTGTGTTCATGAGGCAGTGGATGTTCGTAAAGCTTATTTGTACTTGTCCGTCACTAGTTCACTCGCCGTCTAGGATTCACGAATTACTTACAAGTAAAGTATTGTAATATATACCCCTTCCCATGCAGGACTACGAACTCCATTGTATTGCGTCATGTTTACCCTCCTTTCGGCATTAGTGTACAAGATGACGAGCGCACACAAGACCGTATTGCCTATCCTATTTGAATCATCAAAATACTTACATATATACATTAGATCTTCATCCCGCTGGAGCTGCCAACACCACTTCACCGCTTCCCTCTGCGGTAACGTCCACGTTCGTCGGTGCATGTTCCGACACGCCCCCCGACGCTCCCGACGCTTCAACCGCAGCTACATAATCTGCCTGTCCCTCTGGGTGTCCGTCCGTCGTCATAACGTCCGAACCTGCCACAACGTCCTCCATCCCCATCCCCATCCCCGCTCCCGTCTCCGTCTCCATCGCATCCGGGTTTACAGCCATGTCTGCTTCGGTCTCCATCTCTGCGATTGCACGTCTGTAACAACGAATCAAACCAAGACAGTCAACCAAAACCGTCAACGAAAAGGCAAGACAGCAAGTCACGCACGTATATGCCTCCCGACAGTCTTTTCGGATGCTTGCTGTCTTCCAGCGTTGCCGTCGCGACGACGACCCCACCATTTCGTTATCCAAATCTAGCCAAAATGTCAGAACGATGATCCGGATCGCTCGCGTGACATTTCAATAAGCTCCGCTCACTCTTGTCTTCGCCGAGTAACAATAATCGACTCGCCCCGATCCATTGCCTTTTTTCAGCGACATGAACATAGTTTCACAATGAGTTCTGGTCGTCGTCTGGCAACGGACGAACGTGACTTACCATTGAGACGCCTTGTCATAAAACTGAACCAGGTGCACGGGCCCATCACCGACTTTGCGTACTACGTCACGTTGTTTCTTCACTGCAGGAGGAATGCGTTCGTCGTCTGGTTCATAGACCACCGCTGGCCACCACGGGTACGTATCTAATAGACGGTGCGTCAGAGATGATGTGCGGATTAGAGATGTGTCAGACTAACCTGCTTTGGCCCAAACTGCAGCAAGGGATCGGTCAGCATACGTATACCATCGTCATGACATGGAAACACGCACCGAGTGTCCCTCCTTCTAGCATTTTACCCTCTGCAAGGATGACCACACCTGGTCCAGTCGGCTGGGGTGCCGTAGAAGGACCGGCAACAGGCGGACCTACAACTCGCCGTTGCTTGGCTCCCGCCTCGTCTCCACCGTCCTCACTCTCGAGATCGCTCAGAGAAGACAAGTCAGACTCGTGACCATCACCTTTGGCACTGGTTTCCAATTCTGGTCGAGTAAGCGACTGAGCTGCGGCCGCGGCCGCTGCAGCCGCCTTTTCTGCCTTGCGGCGTGAGGCCTTCTCCCGACGTGTGGCTGGCGTGTCAAGCTCTTCAATGATGATCTTGCCGTCCACCGCAATGACGTTTGTGTACTGATCTCTCGGGATTGCAGCAACGCGCGCTTCGAACTCGGATTGCGTCTCTTCCTTTTGTACTTCTGGCTCCGGTGCGGGTGCGGGTGCGGGCTTGCGCTCAGGCTCAAGTTCCGGTCCCGGTTCAGGGACAGTTTCGGAGAGAGCTTCGGGAACAAGTTCAGGAACAGGTTGGGGTTCAGGGATAGGTTCAGAGACTGTTTCTTGGATAGGTTGGGGTTCAGGGATAGGTTCCGAAACTATTTCTTGGATAGGTTCGGAGAGAAGTTCGGGGACGGGGGCCGGTGCGAAGACAGGCTCCGACACAGGTTCGGCATCGTGGATCGGAGAAGCAGCACGAGGCTCTTCTTCGGGAGGTTCGACCTCCATCGGAACATCCACTTCTGCCTGATTTTCTACTATCTGACCCGATGGCCCTGCAATTTCTTCTTCCTCTGGAGCAACCGTCGTTCGTATAGTTTGGTTCTCAGACACGGTCGTGCTGATCGTCGAGAGCTTCGAAGTTCCACGTTCCGCTGAAATGATTGCACGCTAAGTCCTGGGCAATGCTGGAATCATTCGACACGCACCCGTCCGCATTCGCTTCTTTGGTGGAGGTAGCAATTGTCTCTCGACAGCCTGTCTCCTTCCTCGTTTCTGCCCTTCGGGCAAGATCCAACCGGCGTCGAACATCTTGAATGAACTCTGATTGTCCACATCTTCGACTAGTACGGGAACATCCGGTTGACCCATCGTTCGCAACTTGGCAGGCTTCTTCGCCGCTTCGCCAGCGTCTGCTTCTTGTGTCGCTTGAACCTGGTCATCAACAACACCACCTGTAGCCTCCGCCTCGAAAGCCGCTGCGGCAGCGAGTGCATGACGAGTACGAGGAGCGCGGAATCCAGGCGTAGAATCGAGGGCACCGGGCTCGACAGCTTTGGGAACTTTGGCAACCTTCTTTTTGCTTGCTTTTGGTTTGGGAGGAGGTGGCGGCGGCGGAGGTTTGATCTGCCCTAGTTCATAGCTGAACAAAGAGGTGAGGGGGTCGGTCTCGAGAAGGAGATTAACGGCATTTTGAATCTGCTCTTGCGAAACGAGAAGCTGTAGTGCTTCCAAGGGTGCTTCAAAGTCACCGATGGCAGCCTCGCCTTCACCGGCATGCGGGTGCTGATGTCGTAGCGAAACCAACTCTTCAAGGATGGGCTGAACCGTCGTTTGCATTCGTTGAGCAGTCTTGTAGAAAGCCGTCCCGGGTTTGTTATATAGGATCGCGTTGGACAACACGAGCTGGACGTCACCCTAATGACTATGAGGTTACAGATCGATCACCTAGACGGGAGTCCTCCCTTCATAACTCGCCTTGAAAGACTCGGAATCCCAGTATTCGTGTCGATCCAACTTTGTGTCGATGGTGTCCCAGGTCATGGGGTTCTTAACGACCTCGTAGTAATCGGGCACTTCGGTTTTAGATACCGGATGCTTGAACAGACCATTTCGGTCGAGGCTATAGATTCGTGAATGACCTGCCCACCTCAATAACTCACTCTGGTACCTACGCGAGAACCTTCTCGAAAGCGAGACGCATGGGTGTCAAGTGAGGGAAAAGGGCTGCGTCCAGCACCCTTTGTATGGCCTCGACTTGCACAAGCTTCCGACTTTCTCGTTTACGAGATAACAAAGCGAGTTCGTGAAGTTTCTCGAGGTCACCTCTGACGTGCTTCAAGCACTGGATACGGGCTCAGCCAGGTAAAGATAGTCCGGAGAGATAGATACGCACTTCCAGCTTCAACGTCTTCTCTTCCTCGCTCAACATCTTACCGATATTCGAAGCAGTCCATGGCTCGAGATGCAATCGTTTCAACAACGGTGCACCCCTCCTTGCCTCACGCTTCAAACTCCAGTACTTGCAAACCATCTGAATGAACTCGGATTTTTTTCGCACATTGATCTTGGTGATGTAATTGAGAATACGGTCGACGATAATGTGGGGAATGAGGGGAGGTCCTGTTTTGTATGTCTTGGCGTACGCCCTGGCGGACTTAGATAGCTTGGAGTTCGGGCTGGAGGTAACGCTGTCATGCGCGAGGGCCATAAGACGTGCTTCTGCTTGTTCTTTCTGTGCACGCTCATCAGTCCTGAAGCAAATCGTGAATATATCACATACCGGAAGGTGTTTTTCGCAATAGGAAGTGAGCGTGACCGGCTCTGAGCCTTGCGTACTTTTCATTGGCATGAGAAGTTTTTCCTTCCTCGCGCAGGTGGTATGAAAAGCAAGAAAACAAGACGTTTTGGCGCATTGTATGCAAGCTCCTTCACGAACGCCGCATACTGAGCATTTCTAGATGAATTCGTAAACTTATGGTCTCGCCACGCGGAAGTTTGACGAGCACACTCACTAGCTTCCATCGTTGCTTTGGAATTTTGTCAGAACCCGTGATGGGCTCCATGAACACCTCGTTGGCTACCCTGGTCTCCGGAATCCATATTGCACAAAGTAGATGAGCCCAGTCACCCAGGGTGGTTTGCTTGAACGCGCCACCTTCGTTGGGACAAAATATACACGACTATGGGTTTGTGCAGATGGTTCAGAGGTCACTCCTTCAGAACAAGAACCGTACTCACTACCGGGTTCTCTGGAGACACTGTACACTTCCGACAGAGCCACTGTCCCTCGGGTATGTAAGGAACGCCATAACAATCTTGGACCTTGAGAAGACGTCTGCAGAGCATCAAGGTTACGTGCATACCTTGATGTACAGCCAAGTTACATCCATCACAAAACACGATCGCATTGCTATTCTCTCCTTCCGAGTCATCACATATAGCACACGTCGAATCTTCCGAGGGCATGGCATAGTCCGACTTAGGGATGTTCTTGGTCTGGATCCGGAATGTCATGATTCCACTAGAGCACCCCAGAGACGCGACGCACCAAGTCGAAATACTCCTTCTCCAGACGATCCATGATGATTTCAAATGTTTCATATGTGACTAGGTTGATCTGGTCCTTCTTTCGCTCAATGTTGATTGCATCCAGCCACTCCTTGTCTGCGGAGAGGTTTGCACATGAACGAACAGACAAAAGAAGTCGATCGAACCTTGCTCGTCCATATCATACTCGACCTGAATGGCTAGATCCTTCTCCAATGGCTCTGCAACATGTCAATAAAACGGGCAGACCGACCGCGCGAGCACGCCCACCTATGTACCGAAGATAATGGTCTGGTCTCTGGAATTCAGAAAAGTCGTTGTCTTGTCCAAAGCGTCAAATACAAGTCCAGGGCGAAGCAGCCTTGAACGAACGCACATCCGTATGACCTCGCCTGTTGGTCGTGCACGCCGGCGGGTTGCGCAGAATCATCGTCTTGAACTAACACGAATGAGACTTTTGGAAGCGGAACTTGATCTGCGGGTAACTTGTATCCACGAGTCATGTCGAGTGACTAGTTGAAGGGGGCATGCAATACAAAACAGGGGGAAACTTCGTAGTACAACGCGCGTTGAAGTCCTCGGCCTGGCAGAAATGCCAGATTGGGAGATGTCGCATGTTGATACTTGTTTACTGGAAACCATAAATGGAAATCCCCTTTGACTACCGACGGTTCGTTTTGTACTGGGATGTCTAGCGAGCGAGTGGTGACTTTGGGAGAGGGACTGCAAGACGAACAACTTGCAATCGGAGACCACTTCGCTGCTAACAGGTGGTTCCAACAGGAGTGCGGCTACAAGCATGCATGGTGGATAGGAATGGAGAGGAAGAAAACAAGACGACGGAATTTATAAATTATACCGTGTCGGGATGGAAGTTATAAGACCGTGCCAAATATTACTCGCTCGGATCAGAGCTTCAGTGCCATAAGATTTATGAAGCCTATCAGCAAATCGTCCACGCCCTTGGCAATGGTATATCAAAGTTCGCAAGCGCGCATTTGCTTTGCATATATGGCATTTCATCTACTGATCGTCCATGGCACAGCACTATCCCTATTACATATCATACCAAATCATCCAGCAACGAGCACTCCCCCTTGGAGAACTCCAGGACGCAAACGCACTAGCTTGCGTAACATGAAATTCTCCACACCCAGAACCATCACCGGAACGACCTGCGTCCCGCTCCTGATGGGCAAGGAGTGTCGCCAAGCCAAGGAAACCTTTATCCCGCAGGAAGGAAAAGGGGTCACGCGATATACGACCCTAGATCATCATGCTGCGGCAGAGGCAGTCAACTCAGCAGCTTAGTCTGGACTGGAGTCCTTCGTGATCGCACAGCGCCTTCGCAAACGACTGAAAGTCTCCTTTCTGGGCCCGGCCAGGCTGTACGGGCGAGACAAGGCATGAGCAAGAAACTCTACGCGATAGCGTGCGCCATATTGACTGACCTTCAAAGCATAGACGACGATGTCTTCCTTTGGATTTTGTTCGTCCGTTGTCACCGTTTCCATCAAGATTATACGCAGAATGTTTTCTACGGTATCAAAATGGCACCGTACCGCTGGACGCAGCCCAGCGTTCATCGACACCTGACCCAAAGGATCACGACGGAAAACTGCGTACGACGAACAATTGGCCACAGTGAAGTGCGCAAGTGTGGGCGATGTCACAGGGAAAGCGACGCGACATTTAACGATCGGTGCTGGAGGGGTTCGAGGTGGGTGACTTACGTAGACGGGTTCGAGAATCGGTTTTAGCTTCGGCGTCCTGCGGGTCCTCGGTTTCGGAAGTGGACTTTCGAGTGAGAATTTTGACATGTCCGTATATACCATCGGTGAACTCTTTGCGCCCGCGCTTGACGAAAAGTTTCACGCCCTTGAGCTCAGCTTCAACGGTCTCGTCCTCTTCGCCTGTCATACCTGAGCGAATATTAGCAAATACGTCCGAGCGGCAACAGTGCGAACACATACAACTCGAAGCTTTGGGAAGCGGTTGCGTTTCGCTGGGAACACCGAGCGCATCCTTGGCCTGGGAGGGAGCAGGAGATTGGGTCGTCGCAGATGTGAGAACGTCGTTCGGCGATAGCACGAGGGCATCAGTGGAACATGTACGGCCGAACACGTTAGATTCATTTTCGTTATTACGCCTCCAAGCGGGGGTAGTCTTGGCGTTCAGTCCAGGGAGTGCAAAGGGCGAGGTGCCCGAGGCATTAGTATACGAGCCAAATGGTGAACTAGAACCAGAGAATCCAGAAAAGGCATTGGTTGGCTTAGGTTTGGCTGGAACCGAAGCCTTGGGAGGTGTCACTGGACATGGTGGTGGTGGTGGAGTCTCAGGTTCGCTAGATGGTGGTGGGGGTGGAGTGGAGCAACGCCCTGCTTCTGCCCCTTTCTCCTTCTGGCTAGACGCCTCGAGATCCCCTTGCGGAATGGGCTCAAGAGTCGGCTATCAGGCACAAATTTGCGTGAATAGGAGGGAATTCTACCTCTCGAACGAGTGTGATATCTTGTTCAATGCCGGGAGGGTCCAATTGAAGAGAAGTGCTGTGAACCTGCACAGGCTTCTCCATCTGCTGGAAACCCACAACCTCTTCATAAGGGGGTGGAGCCACAATGACTTCCCATTCCTGATTGAACTTTATATCTCAATAAGTAAATGAAAGCATAAACCGAAGAGATGCAACGCGACGAGGCTTCGTACGTACGTCCTCGTCCGGCTCCCGTCGGTCGGTGGGAGGTGTCCTGTTTCTTTTCATCGGACGTAACTGTTCCTCTGCGTCGACATCGTACTCATCAGAGTCGTCGAGCTTGCGCTTGAGAGATCGTTCTTCTTGCGGGCCGGCCTCGACATCGCTATCGGCCGCTAGGCGTCATTGTATTTGAGGGAGGCTGATTGTCGGTAACTCACGCTTTGGGGGGCTCGTTGGGGGAAACGCTGAGGGAACGAACGGCTCGTCGTGCGCATGCGTAGCCAAGAGTCGCTGCGACAGTAGCAATACCGCAGAAGGCAAAGTGGAACTCGGAAATGGGCATCATTATCGAGTAGAAGAAAAAGGTGCGAGTATTTAAGGGTGTGGTTGATTATCGTCAGGGAGCGTTGTACTGACTGCAGTAGGGGTATTGGGCAGCCGTGGGTGACTCATATGGGTTGATCAACGCCGTCTTATATGGCGTGGCTGCGCAGATACATGACGAAAGCACGAGCGATGGGCCTCGAGGCTTCCACACGTCGCGTAGAGTTATGTACGCGATGGGAGACACGATGTGGCAAATTATAGCCTGATTTGGGACTGCGAACCTGAAAACGCCCCCTCGATAACGCGCTGCACGGGGCACAGTCACTGCCTTGGGCACGTCCGAGCGGTTTGGGCGCGAGAGCCCATACTATGAATAGTGGACCGTCGGCGCACTTCACTGCCAGGCAGTGTGCATGCTCTAATTTCATTCCAGCATTGCCGACTCATCTGGGCAAAGGGCGATTGGGAAGTTTTCCGCGGAATTCCTAGTGTACTAGAAGAGACCCTTGTCGAGTAAGAAATACTGTAATGGCACACGACTGCATCTCGGACCATCGCACTTTCACAATCTTCATATGATCCCGGGCCGGTCACCGGGTCCGAAGTGCGAGGAAGGTCTTGGATCAAGAAGCCAACCCCTCGCTTACCCTCTTGCGCACACTTCTTGAACGCGCGCATCAATGAACTGGCTTATCAGAAATCTCATTGCTCCACTTTCCCTTCTGTTACTGGTACCATCTGGGCGCGGAGCGGTATAAGGCACACTCGTGATCCAGCGCTATGATCTCATAGAGGTAATGTGGATTCCACCCCTCTGAGGGGGGTTGAAATGACATAAGCATGATACACGTCGACTGAACTTCCAACGGTGGTCTCTAGTTTACTAGCTTTATAGCAGCGGCCATGCCGACTGCCTATCCACTCCCTGAAAACATTTCTCCGTCTGTCGCATCAAATACTGCCTCTTTTCTCCGTATCATTGCACTCGGCCTCATATCCGGTGCTGCAATCGCTTCGCGTCTCTTTGCTGTCGTAAATTTCGAGAGTATCATCCACGAATTGTCCGTATTTCATCTCATTCACTTACATTAACTACCGCTTACATTGCTTCTTCGTTCTCAGCGACCCATGGTTTAACTAGTACGTCTGCTCTTGTCGGTTTCGCAGGGGTCATTCTGACGCGTCACAGCCGTGCAACGAGAGTTCTCGCCTCAAAGGGCTTTTATGTAGGGTCTTTTCCACCCATAGAAAGAAGGAGCTTATTCAGTTATGCAGGAATTTTGGAACTGGTTTGACCCTACAGCGTGGTACCCGCTCGGTCGTGTCGTCGGTGGGACCATCTATCCTGGTCTCATGGCCACAAGCGGTGTCATATACAATATCCTCCATGCTATCAACCTTCCGGTGGACATTCGTAACGTTTGTGTCCTTTTAGCGCCGGGTTTCAGTGCTCTGACTGCATGGGCAACTTATATGTATGAATTCCGTGTCCTTCATTTGGCAGCGAGTGTATTGATGAAAATACCTAGGTTCACGCGAGAAATGAAGGATGATAGTGCTGGTTTATTGGCTGCAGCTTTCATTGGCATTGTTCCCGGTTACATATCGCGTTCCGTCGCCGGGTCATATGACAACGAAGCCATTGCCATTTTCCTCCTCATGTTTACATTTTTCAACTGGATCAAGGCACTTAAGCTCGGCAGCGCGTTTTTTGGTGCTGTTGCTGCTGTCTTTTACTTTTATATGGTTGCCGCATGGGGTTCGTACACATTCCTTTGATGCAACGACATTGATGCGAGACTTTGACAGGTGGATATGTATTCATCACCAACATGATTCCTCTGCATGCACTCGTCCTCCTTCTCACGGGTCGCTACTCCAGTCGGCTTTATGTCGCGTACTCTACTTGGTACTCTATTGGTACACTCGCCAGTATGCAAGTCCCCTTTGTTGGATTCCAGCCTGTTCGAACGAGCGAGCACATGGCAGCCCTAGGTAGTATTCCATGTTTCATTCATTCATTGACCTTCGTTCTCAGCTCTTCCCAGGTGTTTTTGGACTTCTGCAAATTGTTGCCTTTGCACAACTTGTCCGCTCTCACGTTTCTTCAAAGCAATTCCAGCAACTTTTGGTTGCAAGCGTGGTGGCCATTGGAATGCTTGGTTTCCTCGCCATTGTCGGCCTGACGTACAAGGGCTGGATTGCACCTTGGACTGGTCGTTTCTATTCGTTGTGGGACACCGGATATGCTAAGAAGTTCGTGCATTCCGCTACTGATGACTGGTGTATTCATCTCACCTTTAAATCTCGCAGATACATTCCCATCATTGCCTCAGTTTCCGAGCATCAACCCACAGCATGGCCCTCATTCTTTATGGATCTTCATTTCCTCATCTTCCTATTCCCGGCTGGTGTCGTACTGTGCTTCCGTTCGCTCCGTGACGAGCACATATTCGTGATCATTTACGCTGTGATGGCAAGCTACTTCGCTGGCGTCATGGTCCGTCTTATGCTGACCCTTACGCCCGTTGTCTGTGTGGCTGCTGCGATTGCGTTGTCATCCCTTCTTGACACGTATCTTGACCCCACCGAGCCTGACGTAGCCCAACCGAGCGAATCCTCCACACAATCAGATACCACAAATAGTTCTGATGGCGCGTCTAAGGGTGTATCCTCGTCTGCTGTCTCCCCTGCAGGTATCACTCCCAAAAAGGCCAGGAAGAACAAGGAAAAAGAGAAGGAAAAAGAAAAAGCAAAGGAGGCATCCCCAGCACCAGGAGGTGCCCTTGGCGAGCTCGTTTCCGGATTCGCTTCCTCTGCTGTCGCTGCGGTCCAATCCAGCGAGTCCAAGTCCTCCAAGGGTATATTTGGTCTCGACACTCGCTTTGCTGTCCTCTTTAATGCCGTTGGGCTACTCCTGTTCTTCGTCGTGCACTGCACATGGGTGACTTCAAATGCATATTCGTCTCCCTCGGTCGTCTTGGCATCTACCATGGCCGACGGAAGTCAACACATCATCGATGATTTCAGAGAAGCCTACTACTGGCTGAGGCAGAATACGCCCGAGGATGCTGTTGTAATGAGCTGGTGGGATTACGGATACCAAATTGCTGGCATGGCAGACCGCCCTACGTTGGTAGACAACAATACTTGGAACAACAGTGAGTCAAAAACAGTTGTTTTGGGGAAGGTTTATCTAAAATCATTGTTTAGCTCATATTGCGACTGTCGGCAAAGCCATGTCCTCTCCCGAGGAAGTTGCGTATCCTATCCTTCGCAAACACGACGTGAGCTACGTGCTCGTCATCTTTGGCGGACTCATCGGATACTCTGGAGACGATCTGAACAAATTCCTTTGGATGATTCGTATCGCACAGGGTGTGTGGCCAGACGAGATCCAGGAACCTAACTACTTTAACCGCGGGGATTACCGCGTCGACGACCAAGCTTCGCCGGCGATGAGAGATTCGCTGATGTACAAGATGTCTTATTATCGTTTCGCGGAGCTGTTTGGCGGGCAACAAGCCGTAGATCGAGTGCGCGGACAGCAAGCACCAACGAACGCACCCAAGCTGGACTATCTCGGTGAGTTGGATAGGAGACGAACTACACAGCATATCTGATCCTCTGATTGTAGAGGAAGCGTTCACGTCCGAGAACTGGATCGTGCGGATCTATGCAGTCAAGGGCGATGATGTTCTCGGGCGAGACCACAAAATTGCTCAGGCGTTCTCGGAGGGCAAGAAGCGCAAGCGCTCGAAGCCTATCTCGAGGCGGAAAGCCATCGCGAGTGCATGAGGGTTATATCTAGGCTGAAAGCTGTAGATGTAGAGAACAAAAAAACAAACATGCTCTTGCAATATTTATTGGTGTGCAAGTCAAGTCAGGGGTTATTTTGGTCCGTGCCACGTCATCTAGTACACGACATTCCTTTCTTGCAACGTCATATCAATTTCGTTCCCGTACCACTACGATGATTCGGATACTACACACACTGACCGCCCTTTTGCTCGTCCTCCCGACACTGGTGACAGCAGCCATCTTTCCTGCGGGCACGAAGGTTAGGATGCTCGATCCCAAAGGATTCAAACGGGTAATGAAAAGCAATGTATGCGCATACACTCTTCTTTTTGCCATTGGAATGCACTGAAACGATTCCACAGCGCACGAGCGTCATTGCATTCGTGGCTCCATGGTGCGGGGTGGGTCGTTTCCTCAGGGTCTCTTGAGTTTCTCCATTCCTCACGCGGTTTGAAACTGTCAGCATTGCCAACGGATGGCTCCAGAGTACAGCAAGGCCGCCGGAAATCTTAGCCCGCTGGTGCCCTTTTACGCCGTCGACTGTGATGCAGAGGTCAACAAGCCGCTCTGCGCATCTCAGGTAAGCTGCGAGACACGACCACGGCGTTACCGCGAGTCTCGCTCTATCCTATGTCATGGGACAGCGCCCGCTGACGCTGACGCGTTGTATGCGCACAGGAGGTCCAGGGTTTCCCGACCGTCAAGGTGTTCCCCCGGGGCAACCTGATGCCAGCACAAAAATACGAGTCGGGCGAGCGGACGGCGAACAATTTGATCAAGTGGGCGACGCGTTCGGTGCCAAACAAGATCAAGGTGTTACCGAACCCGGACGACGTACCCGAATGGCTCGATAAGGTGTGTGTACTTTCCATTTCTATTTCTTTGGTTTTGGTCTTCCTCTGCTCCATTTCCTCTCTTCACTCTTCACGGCGGCCGATCGGCCGCTCTTTCGCTCTCGTTCTTTTTCTACGCGCCGCGTGTGTTCAACGTGTTCACGACAGAACATCGACTTGCCACGCGTCATTCTGTTTAACAGGGACAAGAAATTCCCACTGTTGTGGCAGGTCCTCGGGAATAAGTATTATAAAAAGTTGGCGTTTGGACACCACAACGATCCCGAGGGTACGTTCGCGGCTTCGCTGGGGTTCACCGAGAGGGAAGAGGGCAAGATCTCAAAGGTGATCGTATACCCAGCGAGGTCGAACGTCCCCATTTTATATGAAGGTAAGCCGTTGGTCGTTAGTTTCTCGTTGTGTTGTGTTGCTAAACGGGTGTGCTCTAGGAGGGAACAAGTATGAGCCTTTATCCAAGTACTTCAAGTCGATAGTGGACGGGGCGGCAGACTTTTTGACGACATCAACGGAATCCCCGGCCAGAGATGAGCTATGATATCGATCTTGGGAGGTTGATATTTATCTCTACCCTGATTGTTTCAACGCGCACTGGTATTGTCAAGCTACATGAGGGATACAGTCGACTACTTCATAATGCATGGTAGCTTCGGGGAGTGACCTACACCATGCATTATCATGTACTGTACCACCCCAATAGCCAAGACGAAGATTATCCATAAAAGCAGGATGCATCGTTGGAGGTGGATAGACAGGTCGGTCTTGCGGGCGCTGCCCGTGAAGGCTTGTGATTTCAGCGTATCCAGGGCAGATCCACCGTCAATCGCGACACACCACCATCCTGCAGACGCAAAACATCCCACCAGTTACTAACGTCAGCATCATCGAGAATGCGGCGGTAGACTGTTTTTCGGGACCCAGGCGACCCGTCACGTACCAGGTATGGAGTCGACGACCAAAGAGGCCAACAGCTTTGGCCCGAAGCGATGGGCCGGGCCCGCCCCTACTTCTTTGGGCGTGGTTGGGATTGGCGGAGAAGATTGGTGGCTGTTGACTCATTACGGCAAGTCTTGGGTGTGCGGTGAGGTTTCATCTGAATCCATGTTTTCCTGACAAAATAGACTGGCGGCGAAAAAGGATGCAGAGCCGGGCTGCTATTCAGTTGGCGTACCTGACCTACTTATAATGCCGGAACGAGATCTCAAATTCTCTCTTGTCGACATGTCATGACAGCTTCTTTCAGCAAGCCAGGCTTGCACTGTGCTGGGGTATGATGAAAGTTTTCTGGATGCCACGCTGATCTGAAAAAAAGTGTACTATGTGGCATAGTCCACCTCCGCTGGGAGAAGAGAGAATCCATGTATTCTGTGTAGGTAGTTACCTCATGATGCAATATGAGGTGCTAAGAGGAAAGGCGGGCGAACAGCTAGGAAGGGGACAGCTGGGACACTCGCTTTCCGGTCCGGAACGGGAGGATGCACCTACTGAGTGTGACTGCCGGTCTCGTTTTTCGTGCCAAGCCCCATTACCGACACTAGTACTTGTCACTTGCCCTCCCTTCCGTGTCAAGGTCCAGCTCCTGAAAGAGCACTTGCTGCTAGGTCGTTCGAAATCGCAATTGTCAGATAGGATACACTGCCACTCGGAGTGACATGGACTGTTTCGCCCCCTCGACCAAACCACCCCCGACACAGCCCACTCACTTCGAGTAGGCCAGACCCATTTTACGGTCACGAGCAGACATCAAGTTCGTTACCCACGTCTTCGCGTGCTCGGAGTACTCACCCCTCGTTTTCTAACTTCACGGTGAAACTTCCTCGTTTCATCGCCCGTGCGTTGCACCCCAAAGTTGCATTCATCTGTTACCTTTGCGCGCTCGGAGCGTGGACCGTAGTATGATACCTCGCTCTCGTGAGCTGAGGAGAACGGGAAAAAATGCTTTCGTTTCACTTCCTCTTCTTCGCTTGCTTACTCGACTTCTTCATTCGTCAAGTCTGAGCCATTCGAACTGAAAAACGACGTCTTTGCTTTATTCCCTCTCTTCAATCACAACATCCCTAGGAATTTGGTATTGAAATTATTGACGAGGACAAGCTGCGGCACATAAATAGCTCGTGGACAGTTAAATTTTCCATGGCGTGACCACAGGGACCCACCAGTGATCTGAACTTTGACACTGTGAGTTATCCCTCGGCAGTGTCTACGTCCTCATCTGTTCCCAGTTCATCTGCTTTGAGGCTGAAAAAAGCAGATTTAATGCGTTCTCTTATCTCTGGAATTCGTATCTTTCGGGTTTGCCACTGGCAAAACATGGTATCGACTCTGCTGCCAACGAATACATTCATCCTGTTACGCTTATCTGTATTTTGTTTATTGTAATCCTCATGTTAGCCAGGCCTGGGGAGCCTTCCACTCCCCACAGATAATTTTTTGTGTGAGACTTTGCTGACGAATCTAGATGTGTTGGGTCAGTTGGTGAGTCCATCTTCATCCACACGTCGTAGGTATTCGAGTAACGCCCTTTGTTTCGCTTCTTCTGAATTTCTCAGTATGCCTTTCTGAATCTCGTTGTCCCAGTCGGTGCCAAAACAAATCACGCCATATTCGCTGATGCCGACGGTAAATAGTCCAACGACTTGACCTGTGGAACTGTGACTGAGAAAAGTACATGATACGGTGGCCTTGAACACACCTATCCACAGGCCCTGCAGACCGAAATGGTACTTGAACGCAAGAGTGATTCCGATGGGCAGCGCCAAGACATAGTAGGCGATGATGTTGAAACAAGCGCCAAGGTGCTGACGGCCTAGTCATTTATTTCAGCTAGTGGGCGACGCAAGCCCAACGATATGCTTACCCTGCCCACGGAGGACACCACCGCACGAATTTGCCAATCCATCCGCAATCTACAGTGCTCAGGGAGTGTCCCATTTCGAATGCACGTTGAGCTCACCTGGAACGACGCCACGAGCGGCATGACTTCACTGACCAAGCGCGCGACGTTTTCGTCATTGCTGAATAGGTATCCGAATTTCTAGAGAAGTCGTCTCAGCGTGAATCAAGGTTTGAATGGGGGGCGGACTGACGTCTCTCGTGGCTAGAAGCGCAACCATGATGGTGAAGCCGACCAATACACTGACAAGTGCGCTTGCATGGGCCGCTGTGCGGGAACCGGACACAGTTCTTGCCCCAATGAGGTTACCGACACGATTGGAGGCCACGACACCTAGTATTGGGTTCCTCGTTCACCTGACCGAAACTGGGTTGGAGTGTAGACTTACCGAAGCCAAATGGTATCGTAGCGATGACTTGCAAGAGCAAAGAGGTCAGTGTTCAGTAACGACGATCGAGCGCCAGACATTTACTTTGATCTGTAGTCATGATGACAGATTGAGCAGCCAATGCTAATTCGCCGAGCCGTCCAGCCGCGAGTGCGACGATCTCGAATGCTGCCCTGTCGACTCGTCGGTGTACTGGAACCCCCACGCGACGTCAAATCCACGTACCATTCCGTGCCGACCATTAATATGCCCGGGAGCGCCAGACTGAGGAATGTGCGGCAGCCCTTGGCGTTCAGGACAACGCGGAGTTGGAGACCGCCCCAGGTTCCATTTGCCTTGTGCGTGGGTGACAACCACGCCAAAATGATCAACAGGAAGAAAGCTAGCCAGTATATTATTGTCAGCGCTACCGGGCAACCTAGCATTCCGAGCGGTGTATAGTGAACCAAGACCACGTTCAAAGCAAGGTTGACGGGCCAGACAAGGATCAAGACCAACGTCGAGGCCCGCATGATACCTAAAAATGATGTTTCGAGGAGGGAGGCACGTGTCAGCAAACACTAGAGGCTCACCTTGGCACTGGAGGTATCTCTTGAGGGATTCAAACGCGATGAATCCTGGGGCTGCGAAGATGAGTAACCGCATGATGGCCTGAACGTCTTTACAGAGACGGATGGGCTCCCCGATAGCCAAGAGGACGGGTTCGATGAAGAACCACAGGAAGCCAATGGGGACGAAGATTATCCATAAAAGCAGGACGCATCGCTGCAGATGGATGGACAGGTCGGTCTTGCGGGCGCCGCCCGTAAAGGCTTGTGATCCGAGCGTGTCCAGGGCGGATCCACCACCGAGTGCGATACACCATCCTGCAGACGCAAAACATCATGGGATCCTACGAGCACATTTCGAATTATGCGAGAAACACTAGCCAGTTACGAACGCCAGCATCATCGAGAATGCGGCGGCAGACAGTTCTTCGGGACCCAGGCGACCGGTGACGACGATGGCAACGGTCTGAACGGAGTTTTGTAGGGTGTAGGACAAGATGACTAGAGTGAACGCGTCATTAGACTGTTAGATCCAGCATGGTAGGATGCACGAATGTCACGTACCAGGTATGGAGTCGACGACCAATGAGGCCAGCAGCTTCGGCCCGAAGCGATGGGCCGCGCTTACCTCTTCGGGCCCGGGCATTGTTGGGATTGGCGGAGAATATTGATGGCTGTTGACTCGTCGCAGCAGGTCTTGCGTGCGCGGGAAGAGCGGTGAGGTTTCATCTGAATCCATGTTTTCCTGACAATAGAATGAAGGGGAAAAAGGATTCGGGCTGCTATTCGGTTGGCGTATCTCTTCTTATACCGTCGGAACGGGATCCGATTAAGCGTGGCCGATGTGTGTCATATTACAATCAATTTCGCCCTCGCCGACATATCGTGAAGCCCTGGATCAATTCTTTCAGAAACGAGGCTTGCATCGTGCTGATGCTGATAAATCCTGTTGCATATCACCCGCGGACAGTTTTCGTGACGTGACTACCGGGCCCCCACCGATTTGAACTTTGACACTGTGAGTTGTCCCCCTCGGCAGTGTCTGCATCCCCCATCTGTTTCCAAATTCCAATTCGTCTGCCTCGAGGCTGAAAAAAGCGGATCTAATGCGTCCTCTTATCTTTGGAGCTCGTATCTTTCGGACTCGCCACTGGCATGAGGCAGAGGAGACAGAACTTCTTTTCTCAAGAGGAAAGCTTTTTAACTGAGGCTCTTGCCTTAAATCTCGACAGTGAACTTCACCTCCATTTTTTGGGAGCCCACATCAACTAGACTGTATACCACATCTTCATTACCCACTTTGATTTCAACCATCTGCCCCGGATGCGATCACAGTTATCTGCCCTCGTCGCCGCTATGCTTGCTGGCGTTGCCATCGCGCACAATGACCACGAGCACGGTGACCAGATGCCTCTCGGGTACTTCAAGTACCCCTACCAGGCGAACTACCCTGGTGACAACGAAGGTAAAATTGTGTAGTCCTTGATCTTGTTCCATCTCTGAGCTGAGCGACTTAGTCACCGCCGATTCCATCTTCTCCGGTATCACTACATTTGCAAAGTTACCGTGGGTGCAGTGTCTGGGTAAAGACAGACATGACGCATTTGATATCGCCTTCATCGGCGCTCCGTTTGTAAGTAATCCTATCTGTGGTGGTGGAGAACCGAACTGAGAATATTGTTGGTCGCAGGATACTGGGACTTCCTACCGCCCTGGTGCCCGCTTTGGTCCCGCGGGTATTCGTGCGGGATCACGTCGTTTGACTTTGTACGGAGGTTACAACGTTCCTCTTGAAGTGAACCCCTTCATGTCCGGCCTCAAGATCGTCGACTGTGGTGATATTCCGGTAACACCATACGACAACAAATTTGCCATCCAACAGATCGAGCAAGGTCACAAGGAGCTCCTCCACAGACCAGCTTTCTCGCCTCTGGGTAATGACTCGCTGACGGGAAAACCCCTCGTTCCCATCTCCGCAGACGGTAAACATCACCCAAGGGTAGTCACTCTCGGCGGTGACCATACGATCGTACTTCCCCTTCTCAGGTCAGTTGTGATTTTGCCATGCTCATGCTTAATTTAATCGTGTTGATGGTCCTCGGTCTGGTCATAGGTCCATCTACTCTGCCTACGGTCCTATCTCTGTCATTCACTTTGACTCGCACCTGGACACATGGAAGCCGTCCGTATTTGGAGGCGCCCCGTCGGCACAGGCGGCCATCAACCATGGCACCTATTTTTATTGGGCCAGTCAAGAAGGTCTCATCCAGAACGGCAGCTCCATTGCAAGTATCTCGTTTCCCTTTTCATTATTTTTTCCTATCCTTTTTTCTTCTCCCGTGTCCGTCGAACAGTTGATCCTAGTTTATCCGTCGATGCTAGCATGGTGCGATTCGGACGACATTATCCGGTCCGGCAGACTACGCAAACGATGACGCTTCTGGCTTCCAGAGGATAGAGGCGCGTGAGATCGATACGATTGGTGAGCTTCCAGTGAAGGGAGACTCAACTTTGTCATTGACAATGTGAATACCTCTACTTCCACAGGCACCGACGGCATCATCAAGAAGATTCGGGAGACGGTTGGCAATAACCCAGTTTACCTTTCTATTGACGTTCGTCCTTCCGTCCTCTTTTCTCTAAGAACATCATCCAAAATCACATCGAATAGATCGACTCGATCGACCCCGCGTTCGCGCCTGCGACCGGTACCCCCGAGACTGGAGGTACGTGCATTATGTGTTAGATCGTGTCCGCACCATGCCCGACTGAACATATGTCGATAACGTCCAGGTTGGTCGACGCGCGAACTGCGCACCATCTTGCGTGGCCTGGACGGTCTTCACATCGTCTCTGCCGACATCGTCGAAGTCGCTCCAGCTTACGACACGAACGCCGAGTTGACCACCATGGCAGCCGCCGATGTGAGTTCTTGTATTTCCATTCCTCATCCCCCCGCTTCCTCCTCTGTCTCGAATCTGACTGTGAGAACGCGATGCAGGTCTTATTCGAGGTCATCAGCGTGATGGCAAAGACGCCCCTTGGCAAGGTTGCCAACTAACTCGTTTGTTGATGCCAGTGAACTTAAAGAGAATCTCCAGTTGTGTCTTTCCCTTCCTGTAATCAACCTTTTGTTGTAGAAATAAATGGCGATGTAGTTTGCCCAAACCCAGAGCCACTAGCTCATACACGATAACCTTAATGAACCTCCGCCTCGATGAGTCCTAAGTCTACATAGTTCCATTCGACGTACGCGGTGCCAATCATCAAGCCAAAAGATGATTTTGACTGAAATCTGGCTTCGCTCAAGAGTTCAACGTTGCTCAAGACCGACAATCTATCCGTGTTACTACCTCCAAGAGAGATCAAATAACGGAGTGATCGATCTCGATCAGTGGCTGTGTGTGAAACAAGTTCAAACAACTCGCTGGTATTAGACACTTGCGTTCACCATCAAATCCATCAAGATATCGTCAGACACCATGGATTCAATCAGATGGCCCGTAGATGTTGTTCTTGCCCGCTACTACTTCACATCAAGAAGTACTTGGACCTCATAGGCGGCCTGTAATCAGCGATCTGACTGTCGTCACAGCCTGGGCCATCATTCATCCGTTTTATCTAAATCGTTTGTTCAGTTCGTACCCGCGTTTCACCCGGGCCCAGATTACAACCATCCAATAATAAATTAAAGGTCAACATAATGCCAGCAATTCCTTGCTTTGGTTTGTGTCGATTCCCACCTGTTCGGAATGCGCTTCACAATCTTCACGCCAATCGTTGCGATGACCGTCTTGACAGCTACAATGGCTGAGATGGACCGGAAAACCAACGTGACAATCATACCGCTCACTAAACGCCCGTCGTTGTTGAAGACTGGTGACACCGTCGATTTAAACGCAGTTTACTCACACGTTAAATCACTCGACGAGTACGTCATATCAACTGACGTTGCATGCTCTAAGGGTTTTTTCAATAGCAAGATTCACCGTGGCCTCGAAAATTATGAGAAAAACACGGGAATTCCACACCCCCTTGCTGTGAAAAGGATTGAGTCTGAGCATCTAAACTTGAAGCGCGCCGGCGTTGGCGCCAGCTTGACGAATTTTAAGAATGCTATCTGGTATACCACCATCTGGATCGGTACTCCTTCCAGACCTTTTACCGGTAGGTTCAAGTCCATGCAATATATGTCGACCCTGATCTCCGCTCCAGTCAACATCGACACCGGCTCTACGTCGGTGTTTTCTGTCAACCCCATTTAGCTTGTTTGCTGAATTTTTACGCAGCGATCTCTTCGTACCAGGGTTTAGCTGTTCGCAGTGTGAAGGGCACAAAAAATGGGACCCCAAATCATCTCTGACCTCAGATGATACTTATATGAATTTCGAGGTTATGTTTCAAGCCGGAGCCACCGTCTCTGGTGAACAATACGTTGATATTGTCACCATTGCTGGCCTCACCGTATGTTCCGTATGTTTTATGAATGTCATAATTTCTGACCGGCGTACAGGCAGACCATCAGACGATCGGTGTTGCAACATCATACTCCTCTGACTTGGGAGCCCACAGATTCCCCCCAGATGGCATGTTGGGAATGGCATTCCAGTCAGTCTCGCCAGTTCCTGATGATAGCCCCCTATTCGAAACGCTCGTCAATGAAAAAAAAGTAGAAGAGCCTGTTTTTTCCATCAAGCTCACTTCTAATGGAGGCGAGTTGTACCTTGGCGGGTCCAACACGAACCTGTACACAGGTAAAATCGCTTATACCGATGTCACTGTGGTGGTGAGCTGGAATGTCGAATGGAAGTGGACATACATAACTCATTTTCGCCATCTAGGGATTCTGGCAGGTGGAGATTGCGAGAATTCAATACGACCGTGGAATACTCCTAGCGGATGTACCTGCCATCATCGACACTGGTGCAAACTTTATTGTTGGTGATCAATCAAGGGTTTACGATCTACACGGAAAGCTTGGCGGTAAGAGCGTCGGGAGTGGATTCTACAGTTGTGAGTACCAGTCGAATTTCAATTTGATGTTCCGTTTCCATGGACCTCCTGCAGTCCCATGCAACAATTTCCCGACAATAAGCTTCACCTTTGGCGGTACTAGCGGTAGGGCGTTCCAAATACCTACATCTCTCCTCAATGGAGGACCGGTTTCAGATGGTTCGCCCGATTGTTTCAGTGGCATTGTCAGTGCTGGAACGGGACGCAGTGAGTTTCGCTATCCACAACTTCTTGGAGTAGTTTTTCAGTGGCCATGTTAACCTGCCCCAATCCACAGCATACTGGAGTATAGGGAGCGTCTTTCTAATGGGTGTCTATACGGTTTTCGATTTCGGCAACAAACGAGTCGGATTTGCGGACCTTGCCACCTGATCATTGTTAAATCCTGATCATCGCGAGGATAGCATACGAAATACGTCGTTCTGAAGGGCTATGGGATAATAAGTCACCTGTCTCGGCATGTTTCACATTCACTGACAATGTTCCCTGGAAACAAGCTCGTGCAATGACATCAATGATCAATAAGGTGTATCACCACTGAGTTCATTCTGCTCATACATACATCACCTCCGCCATCAAAGCCGTTGATTCACAGAGCCCAGTTGATCCATCATCCCCATATGTGTATACAAACATTTGCCTGTATGATTGGATAGCGCGACGTCCGCTGGAACAAAAACGGCAATCTTGCAGTCTCGGTGATTGAGGACGTGATCAGATTCCAGCCCGGTGTTAGGTGCGCAAATGGTTGCTCGTTGCTTCGTCACGAACCCGAAATCTCCCTGGGAGTCGGGGACTCGCCTAATAACACCGCTACGATCCAATCATCATCGAAACTCCAGAATTTCTTTCCATACACTGGCAAATTTGTTCAACTGCCAGGTCATCAAACAATTTCCACAATCATTCTTATCCATATGGTCTCCCAGATCCCTTTAGTAAAACGATCGTCGAATCGTCCAAGCCATGACAGCTCGACTAGATTAGGTAGTGAGAACAAAGAAATTTGCAAGAAATCGAACTCTGTTCTGCACATGCCTCGTCACTTCCTCGAGCTCTCTACTTCCCGCTCAGAACCACGTGCCCATACGTCCGCGCCAATGTTATAGTCAATCGTCTCGCCCCGAATATATGCTCTCGCATTCAGATTGGCAAGCAGGGTGTTGCAATAGACTTGGCAAATTGGCATGGCAAACACAGATTGGAGCAGGGTGGATTGTCGGACATAGAGCTATAGGTGTTTCATGTCATGTGCAGCAATATCATACTCGGCAGCAATGACAAGGGCACGCACCATAACAGCAGTCAGGACAGAAAAGATAGCGGTCCAGATACCGCTGTTGATCGCGAGTATTGTGAGGCGTTGCAAAAGTTGCAGAGTGCTTAAAGGATAAACTTTGAGCTTCAATAACACAATGAGCAAGATTTATCACCTCTTAAATAAGGGGCCACTAGATCGTTCGCGAAGCAATAAGCAAGTTAATACAATGGCGATAGATATGTCGACAACAGCAGCAGCGAAGGCAGATGAGGTGACCGTTCTCTGTTAGAAGAAACTAAACCTTCCGGTCAGACATCGGAATGTCCACGACTCTACCTTGAGAATGGGGTCGGTAATCCCATTAGGCTCCACTGCGAGTATACTGAACGTGAATGCCAACAGTGCATGAGTATATAATAACCTGGACAAAATAAATTGACAGACCCATTAGCATTGTAGAGGGCTTTTCCGACATTGACTGAGATTCTAATCGTCAGCATCGCATACCATGAATAGGACAATGTCATAAACATACTGAGAGTAGACACTGATAGCAATGCTGAACTATAAAACATCGGTACCCCGAAGCGAATATAGTCTCACCCGTCTGAAAAATCGCCAGGGGGAGCTACATGGCAGGTTTAGAACAGCGAAAAAAGTTCGCCATTCAGACTCCTTACCCATAAGGCGGGAACCAGGACGTTCTTCTTGCCAACTGAGTGGTTATGAATAGATGAAGGGGAAATTTTTGAGATCTAAACGCACAAACGTATATTCGATAAACAAAGAAGCTCTGCGTTGATATTGCAACCAGGACCTAGGTGATTTTAGCTCCATTGCTCCAGGAAGGAGCATAGATCATTACCGTGGGCACTGTTTGGATCTGAGCTGTTAATCAGAAACGGTAGTGACTACAAGTATGTCACGCTCACAACAAGCTCGCTGGGACACTCGCATTGAAACACGAAGGAAGATATTTTTTGGTTAAATAACTCACGGAGTTACGCTTGGCGGCGTCGAGGCCATTAGGCCAGCAATGATATACCTGTATGCTGTTTGGGGCATGATATAAATGATTTGCAGAGGTGCAGCATATATCGAAACACGGACCACCACTGATGTTCAAAGCTTCTTGGATAGTTCCCAGGGTCCTACGCAACAAATCATGAATGCTGCGGAAAATAGAGACAACATAGACTGTACCATAAAACTGCTACCTAAAGGATGTACAGCATGGTGCAGAATGTGTGCAAAATATCTAGTACTTACAATGCTCTTGGTGCGTAATGGATCATTGGAAAAGCTGGAAAGCCGGATATGATCACCTCGCAAGGATACAAGAAGTCCGAGAGTCTCACTGGACATAATAGAAGAATCTAGTGGAAAGCAAACCGTATCAATCATTGGGACAGCAACACTGGTCGACGACAACAATCACTCACGTTTGCATGCATGCTATACCGTAGAGAGCGGTAGAAATGACGACGCCGAAGTACAGCGCCCCATACAAAAAGGCGACGGGGTCATCAGACATCACCCGTCACGGTAGTGATTCAGCCTTCTTACTGTCAACGAGGATGGGAGCGTCAAGAGCGGATTTAAAAGTCAATTTATGTGATACCCGGAATAATCACCCACTTGCCGAGATACCGTTCTAAGGTGCGGCGCATCAAAATCCGATGACTTGCAGTACGAGCAATTCCCAGACCGGTTAGCCTCGATTGGCATCAATCGTTGATGACTCAGTATTATGCGGTAGTAATACCTAATTGCAAGAACGAGCCCGGAGTCGCGGAGATTTCCATACTAGTCCTTGCAGCGCTGCCTCCATTCCGGCTCAGCTCACTCCCCTAGGGTCCGGAGTGCGCGATCTGGCAATTTCCGGGCATACGCTCCTACGAGGTGCTCAGGCCCCCGTCATCCACTTCTTAGCTTCCCGGCGTATGGAATGACTCGACTCTGTCCGAGTCCAGGCAGTAGGCATTGCCTTCTGTCTGCCTTCCAGGTCGGTCTGCCGTAATGCTCGGTTCTTTATTAATAGCTTGGTTCATTCGTTTTTTGCAGCCCATTAAGTTTGCCCCCACTCTGAAGAGTTTTTTTTTCCCAACTTGAACTCACTTTGCATTGCTCGGCCGCCACGAATTGGTTCGAGCTTGATTGATTCAGCGCTTCCCCGCTTCCATTATTTTCTTAAACAGAAGCATCTCCAGTTCGAGTTAAGACTTCTCTGAATTAATGTAGGTCAACTCTTCCTGGCGGGCTTCTAGGTGCGTCAAGTGGTAATGATAATTCGTACGTGGTACCGTGAAACGTGATTGAGAGGGAAATTCCCTCTAGAGTCGGTGAAGACGTGGGACGAGGTAAAGCTTGGGAGATCGGTCGAAACGGCTCTCATAAACTTTCCGAGTCAATGAGATGAGTAAGCTTTTTCAGAAATTCAGATGCTTCGTCAGTACTAGTGCTGTCAGACGGCGCGCTGACGCGCCATCAATTCTCTCAGAAGATCCCATAACTTGCCAAGGGAAAGGTTTGAACGTTTGAACGTTTGAACTAGCATTCGAGGCTCTGCAAAAATGCCGTGGTCGTTGGTCCTGGACGTTGCAGGTGCAGAACTCTTCTGAAGTTTCGAAGATTTGTTCGAGCCCGCCGGGCAACTCTTTTCAAGTATTACTCAAATATGACTAATAAACGAAGTGTTACTTAGGCAGGCCAGAATTTCAGGGAATTTGCTACATGGAATCCACGGAAATGTGCATGCATCGACGTTGGCTCAAACTTTGGTGTTGGTGATCTATCATGGATTTACAATCCAGATACACACAAACCTTGGATTTCCAATTTGATGTTCGGTTCCATCGTCCTCCTACAATCCCGTGGAACAAGTTTTCGACGATAAGCTTTGCCTTCGGCGGTGCCAGCAGTATCTCTTCAATGGGGGACGAGTTTCGGATGATTCGCTCGACTGTTTTAGTGGCATTACCAGGTAGAAAGGAACGCAGTGAGTTTCGCTATCCATGATTCCGGTCTTCCAGTGCCCCATGTTATGTAACCAGTCCCAATTCCCAGCACACAGGAGTACCGGGAGCGAGTGCAGCATGCCAAATATCTTGGTGAAGGGCTATGTCACTTGTCTGACCCCTGGAAACAGGCGATGCCAAGCCAGGGCATTCCTCGTGATCGATAAGGTACATTGCAACTCATTCCGCTCATACATGCACCAGCCCCGCCATGACAGACGTCTGCGACCCAAGCCCAAGACGAAGCCGTTGATCCACAGAGCCCCGCTGATCCATCATTCCCATGTGCGTATAAAAGCATCTGCCTGCATGATTGGATGGCGCGACGTCCGCTTGAACAAAAACAGCAATCTTGCCATCTTGATGATCGCGGACGTGATCGGATCCCGGCCCAGACTGGGACACAGGATCATATGCTTGCTCGAGAGCCCCTCCACATGTGTAAGATTGCAGACGCTGAACAACGCCTTGCACGAGTGATCGTCCGATTCCTCTACGTTGATATGCTGGCAGAACGCCGAGCGTGAGAAGGGTGACCTGGGGTTGGGGGATGTCGGAGCATGATTCTTCTGAGCTCTTCCCATCTGCACGACCATTTTTTAGGTATTCACCCGTTGACCCCAGACTCATTGCTGAAGCAAAGCCAACCACAGTGTCGTGGTCCGTCGCCACCAAGCAGAGCTGTCTCGGGTTAACTAAAAGTTGTATGAAGAATGCCGCTGGATAAGAGACTGGCAGGAGTTTGCGCTGTGCGCACGCATTGAGAATACTTGTGAGACGGAAGCGGACGTAAAGAGGAGGACGTCTCACATGCAGCGCCCGCACTTGTGGGAGGTCAGATGCTTTCATGATGCGCAAAACGACACCGTTGAGTAGGGAGGTTGGTCGGGCGACGTGTTCGCAACAGCTGGACCACATCGTGGAAGTGAGAGAACAGCCTATTGGCATACGAAATGGAGATGGCACGCTTCCCAGTCGGTACGATTCCGAGGAGACTCGGACGGGCTTACTCGGTTAAGTAAACAAGGAGGACTACCTAGGGTCATGAGTGCATGCTTGTAAAATTCACTATATCGCATGTGGTTCGGAGTCAAAGATTGATCGATTGAAGTCGGCCCGTCGTTGCGATGTTTGACGTAGTTGGCACGAGTGATTCGGAAGGGAGAAGCTCTGCTCCGACGGGTGCTAACGTAATCCAGTCAACACCGAAGTAGTCTTGTTTTTTTTTGGATGAGCGATATTATTGGGCAGCAACTGGCTAACCTAGTCCGTTGAAGTTGTTTTGGAACTATCAACTTGGTTCTCCGAGTCAGCGTCTTGACAAACTCAGTCGCACTATCGATCCCGGCTTCCAACTTTCTCAACCTATTAATCGTCGTCTTGTTTGTATCAGAAAATGATGGAGATAACAGAGTTCCCATTATCAACATCTTCACAACGGAACATTATTTCCATAAAATGCTCACAAGGACATAGCCCCGCGAAGGATAGATCATCCCACGCTTCCTTACCGCTCAGCCGGGCCGTAGTAGCGCTCAGCGGGCTTGTGGGAGTCGTTGAACCCGAGCGCAGCCCTGACTTGGAGCTAGTTAATCAAGCAAAACAGATATCTTTCGGCCCGTAACATATCATGATCAGGACGTCGAACCTGCGGCTCGATCACATCGATCTGAGCACCGACTCGCGTGACACCTTGGCATCACTCATCGAGCTGCTCACCCCACACGTACCATATAGTCTTCCCATTCTGGGATCCATTCTCAACGCGTGTCCTCGCTCCAGCGCACTACCAAGCGTAGACCCATCCAAGGTCTTGATCTGGTCTACCGTACATATACCTCTTCGTCACGGTCCCGACGCCATCTCGACTACCGACGATCATCATGATGCATTGTTCTCGATCATCACATTCTCCCATCTGAATCATCAATTCTACTTTTTCTGTTCAGGCGAGTCGCGCGGCGATCGCAGCGGTGACCCGAGGGTTCAGGAGGCCGAGGAAACACATATCAGGCAGGTGTTCGAGCGTCTCCTTGATATCGCATCGGAAGCGCATCCCGCGTACACATCCATCCTGTCCTTTGATGGAGTGCCAAAGTGCCGAACTGCCACTGATCTACCTGAGATCCTCGTCAATGCCGTCCACGCGAAGTGGGCGGCCGCGCTCGCGCCGCTGTCGAGGGTTCAGACTACCAGCGTGCGGTATGCCTGTCCGCCGCGCGGTAGCGGCACGCTGGTACGCAATGACCAGAACAATAGTCTGTCGTTCAAGAAGGTGCCCCAACAGACGAATAGAGGTCACGGTGGCTGCGCTGCCATTGGCGATGCCGAGTCCGAGTCCATCCCAGAGATGGAAATGGAGATATCGGAGATCCGGGAGTCCGACTTGGCGTTTGTACGCGCTTCTACGTCTGTGCCGCGTTCTGACGAATACAACTTGTCGCGAGCGCCCTATTCGGTGTGTATCCGCGAGAAAACAGAGGGGGGTGGCGGGGGACGGCCTGTTGCATGTGTATTCATGCATTGCGATGGCAGCATCGGGGCGCTGCACGTGGACCCGGAGTATCGGTGTCAGGGTCTCGGGTTGTGGATCATCCGTGCGTTGATGAAGAAGATGGACTTCAGCATGGATCAGGGTGGGCAGGAGTTGATTTTGGGCGATGGTCAGGATCTGGGCGGAGGGGCATTAGGGTGGAACTGGATGGACACCGATCCACATAATGAGGCGGGAAATCGATTCTTCACGTCCCTCGTTGGGAAGGAGAACGTGTGGGCAACTCACTGGACTTACATGCCTGTCCACCCAAGGTGATCATATGGTATGAGCTATGTTTTAGGTGTTTGTCTGATCTCGAATTGTCCATCAAATTTGCATCGAATTTGCCAACGCACAGGTACGGATTAACCAAAACGAGTGAAATAATGCGACACCAACTTCACAGTACATTAAACTACATGAAAGAATACAGTACGCCAGTAAATATATCTACCAATAGGCCCTATATTAATCAATGTTTCGACGTCCTCGGCCTAAACGTCCAAATCTCGATCGACATCTTCCCTGACCTCTTACACATGATCGCACACGTCCCTCCCTTGCAAGCCACTTTCCACACGCTCTCACATCGCTCAGTCAAATCTCTGACAAACGTGCCCCTACGAGTTTCGTACATCCGTACACGTCCATCGTTACCGCCGGTAATGAGGAAGTTCGAGTCAAACTGAAGAGAAGTGACAGAAGAGTCGTGGGCGGAGATGCCCTGCAGAGAGGTATAGTTGTGGAGGTCGAATGTAATGACACGTCCGTCGGATCCGCCGGTGGCGAGAAGGCCGGTTGTAGGACAAAGCTGTAATTGACATACCAGGGCGGTGTGCCCTTGCAATAACGCAATGCATTGCCTGTAACAAACCATCAGTTTCCGAGAAAATATGATATGTAAGATCGACCAACCCTGTCATAGCGTTCCATACACGGACTGTTGTATCCATTCCTCCAGAAACGACGCGAATACCATCAAACGCGACAGAATAGATTTCTTGCTCGTGGCCGGTGAGGACATGTAAACACTCCCCTGTGTCTACATTCCATATCTGGAGCGGCATTACTATCAGAACGCACAGATACAGAAAAATGAACATACTCGGCAAGTCGCATCATAACTCCCACTGACCACCCTGTTACCACAGACATCGAGACATCGAACGCTGTTTGAATGACCTTCCAATATTCGAAGCGTTCGCCCTTTCTGTATATCCCAAACTCGAACTGTTGTATCACGAGACCCAGTCACGGCAATTGGACGGTTGTGTAACACACGAGCACACCTAATGGTCGCGGTGTGACCTCTTAGAATATATATACAATGACTGTGAGAAGTCAAGATCAGCCTCGATAGATGCAAGTAATTGCGTTTATACCCAGATACCACATCCCAGACCCGTAGACTCTTGTCACAACCAGCACTGACGACGATTGGGTTGGGTTGACCCCAGCCTTCCGAAGTGCAACACAAATCGCTTGGCTTCCCGGGAATCGCAGACCATTGTGGCGCTCGTGGCCGCCTCTTCTTGGGCATGTCCAGTCCCAATGCACGACGGTACTTTGCGTGTACGCAGCCGTTCGTTAGAGTTGCATTGGAAACCGATGATGTCGCTGCCTCTTCACCAAGCGCCATGGTATCGGTTTCGGATTCGTCACGATAACCGCCGCGACTGACGAGGTGCACTGCCCACACTCCTTGATCATGACCCAAGAGTGTACGACACAAAACACCGGTGTTGGCGCTGTAGATGTGGACCTTTGAATTGGCGCAGCCAACAACGATGCGATCAGAGTCCAACGCCACGGATGTAACAACACCACCATCAGGCGTCGCGATGGGCATGCGGTGCGAACGAAGGAGATATCCTCCTCTTCGCATGTTGGACACTCGATACAATGTTAATGTGTAATTAGTTTGGGAAAGATGGTTGTGGCTTACTTATGACGTAGGAGTATTGGAAATGTTTCCGGTACGATAGCGAAGGGTCGTTGGCCAATTTGTGACTGAATGACCGTCTCCATGATGATAGAGGAGATTGTTCTTGTCGCTTCAGACTTTGTTCCGCTGTGAGGGCTTGAAGAGCTGGATCCATCGGATGAGGCGGGAACGGGTCTGTCTCTCTGGAGCATTCTTCGACGATTCCCTCTTCACCCTCTTCGGCATTGACCATGTCCACGTTAAAACGATAAGACCCGCACATTGATTTCCAAATCCATTCGTCTTGAACGAGGTCATGCCATCGTTTGGAAACTTGGCTGGCTCTGGAAAGGGTCTTCGGGTTGTCTACGAAGCTAAGGATATGTAATGCTATCTCTGGTGGGAGTTCCGCAAGGAAGTCGCGTCTGAGCATGGGGGCGACGGCTTGTGAGATGAATAGAAGCTCAGGAGGCGTGCAGTCGTTCAGGATAGCCATGAGATATCGTTTACGAGCAATAGGGCCCAAGGTAATGAGGTTTGCAAACTCGATGCGGGACAGATTGGCAGGATCGCAGTATGCTGTGTGGGCACTGGAGAGGAGGAATGCATCGGAGAAGAGGGAACTTGACGGGCCAGGCGATGGTGCAGGGGTGGGAGGGGAGGCAGCAGGCATGTACACGGCGGTAGGCGACTTGCCTATACTCACGTGGCGAGGGTGATCATTTGTACGTGACTGTAACCCTCTGGAGGTCGTCCTCGCGGCGATATCGTCGCTCATGTCTTGAAAGCATGGCGAACTCGTGGAAGCCATTAATTCGAAACTACTTGGGTAGAGCTATGATGGGCCGCGGGGTCGAGTCGTCTCAGGTCACAAGTGAAAGACATGGGAGGAAGGTTCCTTTCTTGGATATATTTACATAAGCAACACATCCATGCTCCGATGACGTAGTAGCCTAGACTCGGAAGCGCTTGCTTTCTGTCTGTCATATGCACCGCGGTAGTCGCTGCATAAGTGGAATTAACGGTATCCTGCCAATTCACAGGTTAGCTGGCTGGAGGCGGACCGAGTCTAGGCTCAGCATCCGAATGTTACACCCTCCGGGCCAGGAGGTGGACTGCGATCCATATCGACCCCCAAGGCGGAGTGGTGGTGCTATTAATATTGCTGCTTGGAGTGGCAGGAGGTTGGAAAATACATATCCCACTGGCAGGTGAGTCCAGACAAATTATATTCAGAGATAACTAATACCACGTAACTAAACCAGAGGAGATGTTAACACAAATAAGGATGATCATACTATCACCATCGCCGACGTCGCGGAGAATGAGCAAAGGGTGACGGGGGATTATAGTGTGGATTCCTTCAAATCTCCCGAAATATGTTCCGCTGCCCTATCCAAAGGTGCGATCGTGCCGACGCATCCGTCTAGCCATCACCGCGTCACCGTGACCCCTTTATCCGACACCCGATAAGTACGAGTCTTTCTGACTCACGAATCTTTCAATGAGCCCCTGCGGGAAACGCGTCAGTTTGGTGTGGGCATGGTTCAAGTGGAAGTTTGTACCGTCTACAGTTGGCACCGAGCACATATTTCGCACGAACGACTTCCTCGCGTAGCTCTCCTGAATGTTCTGCGTGAACGATTGAATGAGTATGGATGGATACGGATTCGCCTTGACTTGGATACAACGAAGGATCAGCGAGTTCTGCTTCCTCGGTGTCTTGGTGGGGACATAGATGATATTACTACTACTTTCGTCGTTTCCTTTCCAAGTGGCTATAAAAAAGAGTCCTTGGTAAACTGATATTAGCGAGAATGGGAAAAACAAGTATTCACGAGGAAGAGAATCAGTATGATTGGATCCGAGTCAGAGTGATCTGGTGGCAGTGTAAGCACTCCTGTCCCAATTTGAACTCGAACTGCCTTCTCCCTCACATCCATCCATCCATCCAGTCGGCGTGCTGAATTCTTTGTCGACGCTTAAATCTGCTCTAATTTCAGTTGACATTTCTCAAATTTCTAATATGCCAAAGTTGAAGCAGGGGACCCTTTCGTTCGCAAGTGCCAAACGAACCAACTCGGCTCTCAATGGAAAGTCACAAAAGAGACCCTCGGTCGCAGACAAAGATAAAAACGAGCGAGTCACGGTACCGGAAGAGACTCAAGACGATGCGGAGTCCGACGAGGTTCTTGAGATATCCTCTGACGAAGATAGCGCCGACTCCGAGGAAATTACTATTCCAGCTAAACGAATTCGTGCGAGTACAAAGGCGCATGCATCCCCTGGGACCGTGAAGAAAGCGTCCTCACAACTATCACGCTCTGAGAAACAAAAACCTTCTCCAGGGGTGGTAGAAAAAGAGCATCTAGATGTCAACGACAAGACTGGTCGTTACCGCAAATACTACAGGGAAGTCAAATCAAAAATGGGTTATCTGGAACCTAGTAAGTCATGAAAAATGCTGGGGAAAATTAGAGCTTATTCCGTCTGTGCCGATAGTCCATTCAGAGGGGCAGAACAGGATACACCAAATGCTTCGTTTCTTCGACATGTGAGCTTACCGGGGGCGGGTTGATCCGTCTATGCTCACGGTGTTGTTAGGTCGTATGAATTTGGTCCATGTATCGGGATGACAAGGCTGGAGAGATGGGAGAGGGCGGAGGCGTTCGGCCTTAACCCACCTGTGGAAGTATGTCCGATCCACTCATTACCCACTCAAATATGAACATGATACTAGGTTCGAGACATCCTGCTTACCAAGGAAGGCACAGAGTGGGCTGAGTATGCCCACTGTGTATTGCACGGCGAGGTTTGACAAATTATGTCCAGTTTCGACTTATTAGCTCTCCAATTTGAAGATGTTCGGACATTCATGCAAGTGTTGTTCAGGTGTGAAATCCATGTTTTGCTAATTCGTTTTCTCCGTAGCCAATTTTTCAAATGTAATGATAGGAAACCCCTGCTGTACTGACTATATATTATTTGTATCGTGGCTGCGAGTCCGCCTTGGTGTGTTTATATCCTAGGTGTACCTTTCTAGATGGCTTTTTATTTTTATCGGTCGGTTACCATACTACCAGTGCACACCAAGGTTCACGTTAGCGTGAGTTGCTGTGAACTTCTCCACAGACTTACATATAGGTATCGTTTGTCTGGCGCGAGCCCAGCCCGGTATAGCCTTTGGCGAAGCTGCAGGGCCAGATTAGTGGTAAGTTGAGGGTTAATGGAAGAGGCGTCCTTCTACCGTCGGACGCGTGGAAATTTTCGAGTGTGCTCTGTTGCCTCGAAGTCACCCAGCCCGCTGGAACTATCTAATGCTTCTCAGAGGGCTCTTCCTCGGCGCTGTTTTACCCCAACCAGGTCGCAAGCAAACCCTAGAGTCCCTCCAGTGCATCTCCAAACACGCCACCGAAAGTATCATCACCCCCCTGGCAAGTATGATGCGCATAAGTCAACCGTCGTCGCAGCGAGTAAGCTGGCGTGCTCAAGCGCGCGCGCCTCTTCCTCGTGAATGCCGTTCCCCGTTCTCACTACCATTGCTTTACCCTGGTACCGAGGACTGTGTCAGGTGTGGTCATTGTATGTGTCTCTCACTTGCTGATTTTCTCTGCCATCGTGAGCAGTTCACGACTCAGTACACATGTTTTACACTACGGTCATAACAGGATTTAGGTTTCGCTCGACAGTATTAAAGGGACCCTCCTGGTTTTACAATCTACAGAAAGTATCTAAAGCCTTGCATACTCGACGAGTCCGTCATTCCATACTACAATGTCTTCACCCCGTTCCTCTGAAGTGGATGTTCTCATCATTGGCGTTCAAGATTGTTGATAAACGGTATGCACCCTCCGTCACAATCAAAGAGCGCATTCAATAACGTGTTATCTAGCCCTCTCAAGGTACCAGCTGGCCGAGCGGATGGTATCCCACCTCGAACATCGGAGGTGTTGAAGGCAAGTTATTTGTTCTTCCTAGTTAATCAGCTTCCATTGATTACCACCCTTGTAGAGCTATGGACTTGTAGATCGTTTCCTGAAAAAAGGGGGTCAAGTATATGTCACTGTAGGTGAATTGGAATGCGAGCGTCACTTTGGTCTCCCTAACGGCTCCTGCCGTGTAGTCATTCTATGACCAGGTCCAAATGGTGGCATTCAGATAAGCACCATAATACTCCTCACTTGATCCCTTTAGCTATTGGGCTGTACCCAGGACGTCTTGACACCTTCTGCTCGCTATCCATTTGAAGTGCATCCTCTAATGTCCTGTCATTCGCGCATTCACGAGACGATTTCGTACACAAGTCAACCTCCACCAAAAGGCGATCGAGAGCATCTTTTGACCTCCTTCCGTCTAATTTTCGCTAGGAACTCGTCGCGTTCGCTGCCGACCTCGACGATGCTCCGCAGAGTGGAAGGGTCGAATCTTCCGTGAAGGACCTGCAGCAACCAGGAATCTTCTTGACGACATATGTATCGAACGAGACATTAGGGTCGAGGTTCTATATCATCACAATCTGCAAAGGAAGGATGGAGGAGTTCGGGATAAAGGGGTGATGGTGGTCGTTGTGCCAGATGGACACGTTGGCACGATCGCACCTTTGGACGGCGTGGCGAAATCGGATGCGTATTCCGGGCAATTCATGAAAATATGAAGGGAACCACACTCCTGATGTGTCGTTCCCCTGTGGTAAGGCGGTGTTGTCTAGAACATGGCAACCACTGGATGACAACATCGCTTGATAGGATCTATGTCGCGTGGAGTAACCCCTCCTTCCTTACTCAGTTTTTACTGCGTCGGCAGTGATTCTGTGACACAATGTTGACATTTGTATTAATATTTTCCAGTTTTATCTGGTGGTACTATTTATTCGTAGAGCTCTTTGTTAGGTTCAAGTTTCTTACTGGTAGTATTCTTAAATCAGATGGGTCTTCACTGTGAGCTGGCGTCCGAGATCTGAGTAGCCTAACGCCACAAGGAGCATCTGGGATATTATGCTTAGGATCGCGAGGTCAGACAATCGATGGAACTCGACTCGAGATTAGTTCACAACAAATTTCAGCAGCTCATGCGCAGCCATCCAAGCTAAACGATTGCCTCTCTCTAGTGCCTGATAGGTGTAGTTTCAGCCCTGGCTCGCCCACTCATCGTCTATCTCCCTCTCGCCTCGCCTACCGGATCCCAAGTCAACTACAACTGCGAGCTCCCTTTCTTCGGCAAACTCCTGCACCATATAACACGACCTCCCTATCACACAATCCAGGGAGAATGTGAGAGGTTGATGATGGATTTGGTTCCATTGTTGGGACATCGATTTGCCAATGACACCTGTGCAGCTCTCTCCGGATGCGTCGATCGAGAACCGTATCATTTGACACTCGGAAAGCGGTTTCTCGTCCTCTAAACGGAATAGCAAGAAGCCCCTCGCATACCCATCATCCGAACAGTCAACGTGAAACATCTCACTTGACCTAGAAAGACGCGAAATGTTATCCACTTCGAAAATGCTGTGAGAGGAGATCGTCATCTCCGAGATCGTGTTTTCGTCCGTCGGGGAATGTTTGGGTAGCGTGAGGTCGGTGCAGGAGAAGTTGATACCACCTTCTTTGGAACATTGATTCAGAAGCCTTATATTTGTTGCTCCGCTCTCAGGACCAATGACGGAATTTCGGATGAAGCTTACATTTTCAAGGTATCCGTGGAAAAGGCGCTGGTGAGCAATGTGGAGAGGCACAGGGTCGTTGCTATTGGAACACGACTCAGAAGGCAACACCATCGCTTGTACGAAAGCCGATGGCGTGGGCGTAGTGTGAAACATACGGTAGACAGTGATGACATGTGTTTTTGTGAACAGAGTAGTAAAATATTCCAGCGGTCCAGAGATCCAGAGAGATGGGAAGATACCCTATTGTTCGATGAGCAACGAGGGAAATGCTCGTCACTGAGGGGCAAATCTTACCAGTTCTGAGTCATATTCAGGAATTTTGCAAAACTGGTGTCTCGGAATCCAGAATCAGATCATGCCAACATAGGTGTAAAAACGGTCCAGGGCCACCAGACAGCCACTCCATATGCACATATTTCGTCCTAGGAATATTCAAGGACAGAGAATAGCATAGTTGGTCAGAGGTATGGTTGACATGGAATTCTAGAAGCTCCCTAACAATAGAGTTAAATTGACATATAGTCATGTTGGAACTGCAATGTACTTTATGACGCACCTTAGTACTAAACGCGGGTCTTTAGGGGCGGTGAACTTGAATACAATATAGAGTACAGGTCCATCGCTGGTTATTACAGCACATGCATCTCATCCATAGATCGGTCGATTGTGTTCCCATAAGACCCGGTGAGCACGAGGCACTGTGTCAGAGTCGATGTCGTGCGCTATGAACTTCGTAGATGATTCGCAACAAATCAACCACCGTCCGTTAATTATTTTCGGCGCATATTGCGGGTTATAGATCCCGAGTGGAATGGCCACTGTGGATATATCCCACATAGGCTGCGTTGTCCATGATCGTGCCAGCCGTTCGAGGATCTGGCTGAATGTGATGGTAGTGGTCCAGGGGGACGAGGCAGACATGCGTTCGCATACAATGTCTTCCAAATTATGGGGAGATAAGTAAAGTCATGAAACTGTTTCGAGACCTGGCGAAGCAGAGTCAGAGAGTAACTAGTTCCACAGTACTAGAGATGCTGACGCCGGTCTGTGGGGGAAGCCCAAGCGCTCACCATGCGCAATTAGATGACATCTCGAGGACTGAGCGAGAATAAAATACGGAGGACTACCTCAACTGGCAGGATGGGCCAGTAGGATGTCATTGCCAGTGGGAGGTCATGTTTACGGCGTGCAATGACTCAAACGAATCAGCGGCAACCTCTTTAAATGCCGGAGAAACGTACTACCTGGCAATTGTTCTAAGTTAGTAATCTCAGAAGTTCCAGCGCATTCACATTTTCAAGTTCCCAGTGGTGGGGAATGCAATCAACGAGCTGGCACTCGTAGAGCAACTCAAGGAAGAACTATCAAAAGTAGTTGCTAACAATGTCATAGCATCTATCTCCCTGCACGTAGCGAAGCTACACTCCTCAAATGAAGCACTAGCTTCCAATCTATCCTCACTAGAGCTCACTAACGAAAGAATCACTAATATACTAGACAAATCCTCCATCGACAACTCAACCAAGGAAATAACCACAGCAGCCGAAGCCATGACTGCCGGAGTCACAGAACTAGCAACCAAAATAGAAAAGCTAGAATGGGTAATGACTGAAATGACTAATGCTAGATCCTACAGTGACATAGCACGAACCAACACCTCCCCAAACACATCAAACACAACAGCAGTACCACCATTGCAACAGGTCTCCGCAGCAATAGGAAGAGCCGCCATCAGAGACCGTCAGGTATTGGTAGACCCCCAACGGGGACACTCCCTATATGAACCTGACCACTCCTCCGAAACCATTGTTAACCATTTACAGGACTCCCTGTGTTACGATGTGCCCATACGCTCTCTTTTCCTCTCTTTTCTCTCTCTGCTTCTCTCCTACTCTTCGCTACGAGACTCAACACTTAACTGTACCATAGACATCTGCGTCGTTCCCAATACTTCCTCCGCAGATTACTCACCATTCTTCGTTCCTACCACTTCCGATCGCACTGCCATCCGCAGCTTCCGATTCCCTCCATACTGCGGATGATTCATCTCCTTGATCCGAG